>CBVK0102103402.1:0-29269 GCA_900067695.1 Picea abies
ACTGGCTATGCTCCTCCGTTAGTGGACCGGCTGAAAATGACCACTTTATGTAAAATGACCACTTTATGTAAATGACTGTCTATCGGCAACCACTGTAATGACCTTCTGGCTATGATCAACTATGATCGATCTGATTGTGTTTGAGTTCGACTTGGACGCTCGAACCATCTGGCGTGGGCTTCTTTTTTCCCATGAATCGACACTCAGTGTTTTGCATACGTGTGAATTTCAATGGTAGTCGACTCTGGTTTCAACCCAAATAAAGGAAACCCTCGACCTTGGTTTTCCTCGACTTTTTGCATGCTCGTCGAAGTGGAAAGAAGATTTGACCTGCCTCTCTTGTCGTCGACTTGGATTTGGTCGAGACCCTTGACTGATGGCTCGATTGATCTCAACTCGTGGATGCGATAAAATTTGTTTCGACTGCTCGGCCCCTCATCGCCTCTCGCTACTCAACCTATGGTTAGACTAATGCATGGATATTATTGGCATTCGATTTAAGAAGAATTCTCAATGTATGTCCTAACACTTATATCGTCCACTCTTTTCTTTTCCCCGATGGGATCTGTCTAGATCTGACTGACGTGCATGTCGTGGAGGATTCAACTCACCTTCTTCCGACTAGTTCACCTCTATTTGTCGACGAGTTCAACTTGTGCGAGCAATGAAGCTTGGGAAGGTAGATGTTTTCTGTGCTTATTGTGTGAAGTAATAGATGCTCCACCTCATAAAATATTGTGTGCAACACGTTTTTTGGTATTTGATTCACCAGTAGTCTATGCATGATACAGATTGGTGACTCCCTTGCCTGAACCACCAGCCATAAAACTGACTTGGTGTAAGTCATCAGACTTATTGTCGACCTTCCATTCATTTTACTTTGTCGCAAACTATTGTCTTGGATTTTTTGCTCCATCGACGATGGACATGTTAGACGAAAATGAAGCTCTAATTCTTCAGAAATTATGGGAGATTTGTGAGAAGAAGGCTATCTCCTTGGAAAAATCTCATAGTTGACTTAGTGCATAAGTCACTTATTTGCAAAATATCATTGCACAGTTGCAGACTGAGAATCAAAAATTGAGCAGTGAGATACAGACAAATCATACCCAGTTGGAAGATGAAACTGCTCTCTTTCAAACCAACCTTTGGCAATGGTTTAATGAAAAGTCTCTGAGAATTGTTGACCTAAAGAAGACCATGGAAACCATATTTCAAGATCTCGTGGATGATTTTAGTGATAAAAATGATCTTGTCGACGATCTTGTGAAGGAGGTGAAATTCCTCTCTTGTGAAAATGTTGCCTTGAAGACAGAAAATGCATGACTGAAAAATCAGTTAAAATATGTAGAAGACGCGTTCCATACTGCTGTGACTGAGCACTCCGGAAGAGTTGTTGCCATGGGGAACATTGTTGCTGGCTTTTTTCATTCTCTTGCAGACGAATTTGAAGAAAAGTATGACCTTCTTGAATATTAGGTAGAAGAAGTGAAAGCTCTTCCTCATACAACAATGAGCACAAATGCCATCCAACTGATGGAAGAAAATACCTAGTTGACTTGTGAGGTTTTCCACTTGCATGCCTTTATTGATGAGATTCGTGAAGAAGCTGCTCCACTCCAAGAAGATAAAAATCGATTGTTTGATGAGTATTAAACATTGAAGGAAGATTATGATGCCATATTTTCACAACTGACTGAGAAGGATAAGACTCTTCAAAGCTTGCAGATTACTGAACAGAATGTTGAGACAACTGTTGAGAAGAAGATTGATGTTGTTGAGTTGTTAGACTCACATGTTTATTCTTCCACCATTGTTGCTAGTCTAGTTGTTTATGAGAAGAACGATGATGTTGTTGAGCTTCCAATCTCACCCATTTCTTCTCCACCCGCTACCTCTATTTATAATAAATATGTTGTCAATTTACGCTTTGAAACTAATAATTGTGTTGTTTCTCCTGGCTTTGAAAAACACAATACAAGTATAGGATCCCGACTACTCAACAAAATGGGATATACCGGAGGGGGGATTGGAAATAATGGAAAGGGTATTACTGCTCCTATTATGCCTGAGATGCTGCCACCTAGAATAGGTATTGGATATGATGTCATTGTTGCCTCCTTGTCTACACTCGCCCTTATTGCAAATAGGAGATTTTTTTTCGTTGCAGGTGGATTTTAGACCCATTTTCCAGCAGAGCACTCTATTGTTGAACTGGTTGTTTCTGACATGCCAAACTCTCGACCTATTGTTGTTGATGACATTGTTGCAGATATACCGGGTTGTTCTACTCCCGACATTACACCTGACCTTGATCCCATATCTCTTGATCAACCTGCACATCCCTTTGTGCCTTATTGTCATCCTTGCCATCGTATCAGTGGAAATCATGCTTTCAGATCTTTGCAAAAGAGACGTGAAAGACAGAACCATGGAACCGTACCGAATACCAGGATAGGTTGTGGTTGGATTGATGAGTAGTCATGGGTGTATCTGACTAGATGTTTGAGGAGTTCATATCGTTGTGTTTCATCGATTGTACAAATGTACAATGCTCCTCTTCATTGTTGATGTTTTGCAATGGTCGACCATAGGGTTCGACACAACTTGATAATCGACTGGAATTCGATTGGGATTTGACCCAACTTAATAGTCAACTAGAGGTGTTTTCAACAATGTATTTGTCGACTAAGTTTCGACTATATATTGTCCATCAACTAGTGTGTTTCGACGAAGATTTGTTGTTGACTCTTCAACCCCTCAGTTGTGTTTAATGGGGGGAGTAATTAAAGTTGTTGATATGTAAACCCAATTGATGAGTTGTGTGTTGAATTGACTGCTTCTTGTTGTCTCGACCTAAATTGTTGAGTAGACCGAACCATGTTCAACTGTGTTATTGGGAGTTGTATTTATGCTTATTGTACCTGTTGTAGAGACTTTTGTGATACCGAGACTATCTAGATTGGTAGAGGCTGTTGGATTGACAGATACTGATTATATTGGCGCGTTCTTATCTAGTCGTCTCATCGACTGGCTGGTGTTGTCTTGTTATCTATTCGACTGGCCGACTAAGATCATGTTTCGACAATTGATTTTGCAACCTGTTTTTCAATGGATGGTTTCTCTTCAGCCTTGATCCGTGTTGATGGTGATTAGAATTCCTCTAGAGTGTTGTTGTATCATCTTGTTATTAGCTTTTGTATTCATAACAAATTCAGGAGGGAATGTTGCAGAATTGTTTGGGGTTAATATCCGACTAAAGCCTCGGTTAACCATGTCCACTTATTGATTCTCGATCCCCGTTTTATGGATAGGTGCAACCACCTTCACCCAATTTTTTTTGAGTTTGGTCCATGACCAAACCCTTTTATAGACAATCCTTGTCATCAGTCTATCATCGATTATTGATCATCTCATATTTTCAGATCATCTCGAGAGATATGCTCTCTCTCTCATTGAGTGACTCGTGCTTCAGTGTTACAGTGTCTTTCGACACCATTGCTTCTCTCGAATCCATTGTCCTCTACATTCAATCCCTGTCCCAACATTCCATGAATACCATTTACAATCAAATTTTATCACATCATCAATTTTTCATGCAACCGTTTCACTATAGACAATTATTTGTGTTCAGTCCAAGTACACACATGACCAAGATACCTACAAATTCACATACAAATTAATTGGCACACTATCATAATAAACTTATAGGAATTTTTGTAAAATAGGGACAATGTTTGACACAATTGTACTCACAACAATCCTTCATATTTTTTGAAAACAAATACGTGTATAGAACATAACATATATATTTATAATTGCTAAATGAGTTTGAAATCCAAATGCACAAGCAAAAATAAACTTATATGTTCTAAATTGTAAACCAACGACCAACTGAGCAAGTGATTTCTACCCACCCTTAGGAAAATACACATTAGATTCCACCCCCTAGCTGGGCTATGATACCACTAGGGTGAAGTAGGGATAATTAACTCTGAAATTTAGTCTTTGATTAGTGTTTTCTTCTACAGATTTCTTGATGACAGAGCAACACTGGGGCACCCACATACCTACGCCAAACAACACAAGGAGCACCTCCTTATCTGTTGTCCAGTACCTCAAAATATACTCCTTCTCATGCTATTCAGTGTGTGCATAGAATTTCCAAGCTATTATCTCAAGTTTCAACAAATTTTTCCATGATTTCTTGTCTTTTTCTCAAGGCTACCAACTTCCATTCATTGTTGGTTGGTCTATGATGGGCTTGGATCTTTTTTTTCCAATGGTTAAACTTTCCAAACACTCTCCCACTAATTTTTATAACAACTCTCCTCTCCTCGTTTGAATTTTCCTCATGCCTAATGGTAAAAGAATTCAAACTCAACTTCTCTTCCTAGTTCCAAGAATGTAGGGGAGACAATTTTCCAAATTTTAGGAGTTGTGGCTTCGATTGAGGAGTTTGTTTCCTCCACTTCTCTTAACTCCTTTTTGATTTGAAATTCAAATTTGAAATTGGGTGAGGATTCAAGGTAGCAGAAGGTAGATGATTTAGGCATAAACCCCCCTTATACCCCCTCACCTTTCCCCTCTTATGGTATCATATCTCCTATAGGCACTCAAGCTCACTTGATCTTTGTATTCCTCTTTATTAATTAAAAAAAAAAAGATGTATAATATTCACAACACCATGGTATGGTGTCAATGCAACATAGTTATAAAGCATCCATGCAAGATATTTAAGCATTTAATTACAAATTATTCCAAGAGTAAAATTTGGGATATCACATCCCCCCCCCTCCTTGGAATAACACCTTCCTCGATGCTCTTTATTGCACCAATGTATTTTGTGAACATAGAGGTGGAAATGCCTCTCTCGTGGCATCCTCCATCTCCTAAGTGGCCGCATTTATCCCAAAGTGCTTCAATTGCACTTTTACCCGAGTGATGGCTCAATTCCAAATCATTGTGACTTTCTTGTCTAGTATGCATAGGGGCTTTACCTAGAACTCTCCCTTTGATTCCACCTATATAACATGGTAAGAATCATGTACATATTTTTGTAAGAAAAGATACATGAAAAACATGATATATTTTAATATTATCATGAAAAACAAGTTTATAATCCATTGGTCCCATCCTTTCCAAAAGTTCAAATGATCCACAATATCTGGGTGCAAGTTTGGCATAGGCTCCAAGATTCAATGAACTATTGTGTGTTTCACTTTAAGAAACACATGCTCACCAACTTTGAATTATTTATGCATCCGGTTTCCATTTGCGTAACTCTTTTGTCCGTCTTGGGTTGTCTTAGGGTTTTGTTTGATCTTGATAACTTCTTATTCCATGTCTTTCGACATTTAGGGTCCAAATGTAATTCTATTCACTGGATCGTTTCAACTTACCAGTCTATCACACCTTCTTCCATATAGTGCCTAAAAAAGACTCATCTTTAAAGATGCTTGGTAACAATTATTATAGGAAAATTTGACCAAATGCAAGTACTCCTCTCATTTTCTTGGTTTATTCATGACGTACATTTGAAGCATGTATTATAGTATTTGGTTTGTCCTTTTCGTCTCCCATTTGAATGTGGATGATAGGCAGTGCTGGAATTTAACTGTGTACCCAAGCCTTCGAATAGTCCTTTCCAAAATCTTGATGTAAACTTTGAATCTCTGTAAGTATGATTTTGGTAGGTATTACATGCAATCTGAATATTTCTTTCAATAAAATCTCTACAACAATGAATTCTTTAAATGTGGACTTTATAACGATGAAGTGAGCAACCTTGCTCAATTTGTCCACTACAACCACGATGGCATCATGTTGTTGCACTGTCTTCGACAATCTTGTGATAAAAGTCCATGTTGATCACCTTCCATTTCCATTAAGGAATAGGTAAAGGTTGCAACAAGCCTACTGGATGTTTATATTATGTTGTAACCCGTTGACATTCTAAGCATCTTACAATATAGTCAACAATTTCATTTTTCATTCTAGGACAAAAGTATTGTTTTCTTACAACAACAATCATTTTTTGATAACCTGTATTTCTTGAGTAAGGTTTCTTGTGCATTTCATCCAAGATAAGTCTCTTTAACTCCTCTGTATCAGGAATGTACAATCTATCCTTATAGACCATCATTCCTTCTTCTGTGATTTGATAGTCATCACATTTTTGGTTTGGTGGCTCTTGTTGTAAGCCTTCTTTTACTTGTAGAAAATACTCATCCTTACCCAAGGCCTCTTTTATCTTGGACTTCAGATCATATTCACTAGTGTTGATAGCTGCTAAATATATAGCCTGCATACTTCTGCTACCTTGTTCTCTTTTACCTTTATGTGTCTTATTTCAAAATCATACTCACTAATGAATGCTAACCATCTAGCTTGTCTAACATTCAAGTGAGGTTGATTGAAATTATGTTTTAATCCACTATGTTCTGTCAACAAAACAAATTTTCTACCCATCAAGTAATGCAACCACATCTTCGGTGCATGTATTACGGCTGCAAGTTCCAGGTCATGGGTAACATAATTCCTTTCACGCTCCTTCAATTTTCTGGATTCATAACTTACCACATGATTATCTTGCATAAGAACTCCACCCAATGCTTCTTTACGTGCATATGTACACATGGTGAAGCCATGATTTGGATCAACAATCTTTAGTACCGATGCATTGGTTAGAAGGTGCTTTAACTGTAGAAAGATTTCTTCACATTTAGTAGACCACACAAACTTTACTCCTTTGTTTTGCAAAGAGGTTATGTGATGGCCAATTTTTGAAAACCCCTCTATGAACCTTCTATAGTATCATGTTAGTCCCATAAATGACCTTACATCTATTACATTCTTCCTAATGGCCTTGATCTTTTATGGGTCAACCAATATTCCCTGATATGATATGATGTGTCTCAAATATTGTATCCGCCTCTGATAGAAATCACATTTATTGAACTTGGCATACAACTGATGTTCTCTTGGTGTCTTCAAAACCAATATGAGATGCTCCTCATGCTCTTCTTCTTATTTAGATTAGATAAGGATGTCATCGATAAATACCAATACAAGCTTATCCAGATATTTGTTGAAAATGTTGTTCATGAAACACATGAATGTAGTTGGTGCAATGGTAAGTCCAAATGGTACCATCGTGAACTCATAATGAATGTACCTTGTTCTAAAAGTTTTCATACGAATATCCTCATCTTGAATCCTGATTTGATGATAGCATGATCTCAAGTCAAGCTTTGAAAATACTTTTTCTCCTTGTACTTGATCGAACAAATAGTCAATTTGGGGCAAAGGGTACTTGTTTTTGACTATCACTTTGTTAAACTGTCTATAGTCAATACATAGTCGAAGAGTACCATATTTTTTTTTCACAAACAATATAGGTGCTCCCCAAGGAGACACACTTAGTATGATATACCCATTATCTAGCAAATCTTGTATTTGCATCTCTAGTTCCATTAGTTCAGGTGTACTCATTTTGTATGGAGTTCTAGATATAGGTGCAAAACCAAGCATGAGATTAATTGAGAAATCAATATCTCTTTTAGGAGGTAGAACTGATATCTCTTCTTGAAACACACCCTTAAATTCTTGGAGTATTGGATAGTATTCAATATTTGATTCTTTGTTTTCTGTTGACTCCAATACATGAACTGCCTATAACTAGCAACCTTTTCTAGCACTCGTTTTTAACTGTAAGGCTGAAATCTGTCTGACATAAATAGTTCTTGGAGTTCCTTTCACTAAACTTGGATTCCCTTCATCATCTATGCATTCAAAGGTCTTATTGTAGCAATCCAACTTTACTTTATGTGTTGTCATCCAATCCATGCCAATTAAGACATAATACGAACCTAAAGGTAAAATATTCAAATTCACCCTTGTGAGCAATCCATTCATTTCCACTGGACAATCTTCTATCAATTCAATGACCTTTCTCTTTACTCTTGTAGCCAACTGAACGAACCAATATTTATTATGTTTGATTTTATGAAGAATACATGTTGCAACAATCTTAGGTGTAATGTAGCTATGACTAGATCCATGATCAATTACAATAGAATTAGCTTTCTTAGCAATCTTACCATCAACTTCCACCACTGATGCTTGGCGGTCTGCTTGTTGATCCTCTAATGTAACATATATTTTTGGAATAGTCTTTGCTACGTTATTCATCATTGCAACTTCTTGTATAGTGTAGGTAGTCTTCTTAGATTCCTCCCTATGAGAACAGTTCCTGAGTATATGTTCTTCTCTGCATCCCCAACACTTGAGAGGCCCTTTCCAAGGCTCCCTTGGCTTTTCTGCTATTGATTTTGCTGGTTTGTTTCTACTCCGAGATGGAAAATTCCTTTGAAATTTTCTTCGTGTTTGATAGTTGGGCTTAAAACGTTTTGATTTATTTTTAAAATGCAGTGGCTTGAATTCTTTCTTCCTTTGCTCAAACTTTTCTTTTTTCTTTTCTTTCTATATCTTGTTGAATTATGGTTTTTTCTTTCTTTGTTCATAAAAATACTTAGCCTTTCTTATTGTATCATCAATATTCTTAGGTGTTATAAAATAATAGGTGTGCTCGTTTAACCATAGAAAATATAGCAATATTGTCACCCAACCACAGGCCGAAGCCACCCCCTAGCACCTTAACCTTGACAATGAGAATAATTATGGAAGAAAACCTTAGGTCCAAAAGCCAATCAAGGTAGCGTACCACTCTCCAGAGCTAGCGTACCAAGAAGAAAGTCCAAAACATAACCAAGAGAAAGTCCAAGCCTAAAATGAAAAATACTAGTTGCAGTAGTTGCAACTTCAACTACTCTCCAGACTTGCGCACTTACTAAATTTTTGTAGCGTGCACCAAATTTCTGCAGTTGCGAATTGTGTGTATCCAAATGAGCTATGGCTTCCTGTATTTATACTGCTCTTCCTTAGCTTTCTGGGCCGACTTCTCTTTCTGGACGCTAAAAACTCAATATTAATTATTTTCTTTAGCCGACTTGTCTTCTAGGGTTATGTTCAATGCTTTAAGGTTTCTTCTTTCTTCCCAGAATATTCTATTTTTGTCAGGGTTACACGTGGAGGTTTAATACTTCCTGCAACTACCGTAATATCAACCCTCCCTCCTAGCTAGGGGGGTATTTAAAGGTAATGGTCTTGAGCACAAACATACCATTCAACTGATAGCATCATCATTGCCACACATGCTATCTCATGATCAAATAACGAGCACCATCATCACTATGAGTGTCATCTGATAGAATCAACTATATCATCTCTCAAAGCCATATTCCATCTGAGTAATCAGGCATGATGTTTGATAAATCACTCACTCCACAAAGTGATAAAAGAACCATTCTTCTAATCCATACATATGTCCTAGAAGAATAACTATTGCAACAGATGCTGGAAGCCACACCATGGGATACAAGGACTATTCTTCTAATCCATACATACGTCCTAGAAGAATAAATGTCCTGGACCATTTTTCGCCTGGAGAATGTCTATCCACTAGCACACTGACTATCCATCTAGCTGATAATCATTTCCAACACTATTGTTAGTCTTCATGGAAATCAGAACAATGACATTCAATAGAACACAATTGTGTCTATCCATAGTAGTACACAACTACTATCGAGTGATACACAACCACACCAAGTAGCACACAACTACTTAATCATTGAGGCATAGTCATAACTAGTGGAACACATCCACCACAATAGCATACATCTACTATCCAGAGACATATAGTCTCCACAACAATCATATCATCTGATATCAACCTGCATAAAAAAATATCATGATATAAACTGAGTCATTTGGGCCATTCTCTGACTCACATCTGTGAGATACGGAAGAGCATCTTCCCTCAGAAGGTGAAAGATCAGCTATGGGATATCTGGACTATTCTTCTCAAGCATAGAAGAATAATTGTCCTTGATTTATAAGGCTTGGACCATTCACCTAACTGGGCCATTCCTCCGACACTAATCATAGTGCAACCTGGAGAGAATGAGTCTACCCTAGGGAATTCTTGTCCCTGATTGTTGAACCTGGACCATTTTCCTAACTGGGCCATTCCTCCAACACTAATCATAGTGAAACTTGGAGAGAATGAGTCTACCCTAGGGAACGATTATCTGGACCATTTCCTAAGGAATGACTGTCCTGCACCAACCTCCAAAACAGACCATTCTTTGAAACTGCTCACAACTGTGAACTTTGAAAGAATGACTACCCGATGAGGCAAACCATTCTACTTGACCACTACTCATAGTGAATGCCAAGAAGAATGATTTTCCTAGACCATTCCCCCACACTGGCCACAAGGGGAATCACTATCTATGGTACATCAACAATCTATCAGACCATTTTCATTACGAAAATGATTGTCCGATCTGGACCATTTTACGAACTGGAAAATGCATGTCCGTTAGAAATCTCAAACCAGTTTTTGAACTGGAAAGGAACTGCTCATCCTAGATCATTTTTCATACTGAAAAATGATTGTCCATAAATCAATAACATATCAGTGCTCCCTCCCAAATTGGGAGTAATCTCTTCCTTTTTCAATAAGAATTGTCTCCACGAGCCCCAATTTGTTTCTTGAGGACGTAAACTTTTCATCTTGGACAGAGGCTTTACCAAAATATCTGTTATCTGCTCATTTGTGGAGATATATTGGAGAACCACTTCTCTTTTCTGGACTTCATCACAGAGAATATAATGCTTGATATCAATGTACTTCGGTCTATCATGGAACACTGGTTTTCTCTGAAGGCTTCATATAGCTCTAATCATTACAATATATCATGGTCGAATTCAACACTTTTGTTTCCTACTAGCTCATGACATCGTGTCAAGGCTCAAACTGAAACATATCCAGGTAGCACTTCTTATGTCATCATGAGAGTTTTCCATGGATTAACAATCCATCATCCCAGACTTCTAAGTAACTATTATGATACACTATCTCTGTCATATATAGTTTTCACCATGCTTTTGTTGTACATGAGATACCCTGCATCAAGTTGTTTGAATCCATACAAGGTATTCTTATATCCGCATACATGGGTCTCTTTCTGGTATAAGCTTATTTCTCACTTGTTTTATTGGGAAGAACAATCTTTTACATGTAAATTCCAATCCATGAATACTACAAGAGGTATATCTGGTTTACTGGAACAAGTTTTTGTCGTAGTCTTCTCCCTCCTTCTGGAAGAACCTCTGAATATTGCAATGCTTTCATTCATAAGTCGTTTTCACATTTTCTTACATACATTGTTCTTTATCATAACTTCTATTTCTTCTGCTTGATTGCTCCTAGTGGGTTCAAACCAAGTTGGTAGTCTTTCCGATTCTCGGTATAATAACTGGTTTTTCTATCTTTTCTTTCTTTCTTGGAATCTTCATGTTTCTCTTTAGCTCTTGGCTCCATGGAGTCTTCTATATATTCCATGCCCTGAAGATTCCAACTTCTTCCTTTCATCATGGGATCATGCATGTAGATGGACAACCAAGGAAACTTTAAGGCTTCTTTTCGAAGAAGACTTCTTCTGAACATGTGCTGCTTATCATGGTTGCTACCTTCAATGGGAACATGGACACATACTTCATAATCATCAATGGATCATATCATTTAGGATTAGCTCCCTCCTAATCCTTGCTTCATGCATGAATGCATTCTCTTCTTTTGGAATTATGTAATCAACTCCCTCCAACAAAAGAGTCCACGCTTCCGTTTGCATCCTTATTGCCTTCTACAAAGTGTCACAAGTCTTTTTCTAATTTCCTCTTGATTGTTGACTTCTCTATGTTTTGACTTATTTTGGGTCTCTTCAAGTTTGATTATGATTTCGGCTTATCTCGCAGTTGTTACTTATATAATAGCTTCCACAGGAATTGTTACCAAGGATTGTCAACATACTTCATCTTTTCATGTGTATTGCTTGACTTGTAGTCATCGTGATAACAATCCTTATCTCATTATTCTTCCATAGGTATTGTTTCACTTGAACATATTATCTTCTAATAAATAGATATGCATGATATGTACAAAAACTATGTAAACATGGCATGTACAGGAACTTTGAAGAATATTTTTACCTTGACTTAGAAGAAGAAATCTTGCTTCATCTTGTTTGACTTTCTTTGAGGGTTCCTTTTCTTTGGAAACTATTGCTTCATGTGTTTCCTTCCTTTTATTTAACTCATAACAATGATTTATATTTTCGACAGTTGAAGCATTGTATTTTTGACATATCCTTTTCTTGATTTGGTTTCTTCCTTGAGTCAAACTTCATCTTATTCCTGAATTTCTTGAACTTTTTTGTGAGGTTTGATCATCATCTTTCCTTTGGAATTTCTCTTTTGTGTTAATCCTTAATTCTTCTTGTGCACAACAAGTCCAAAGTTCTTCAAATGTGGGATACTCCTTTCTTGTGTTCATGCTTACGGTAAATGCATACCATGCCTTGGGAAGGCCATTGAGTACTATATTTACCAGTTCCTTTTCTGAAATGATTTCTTCAATAGCTTGTAGTTGATTTCATAACTGAGAGATTCTTATCAAGTATAATGTTATGTTGTCATCATCATTCTTTTTCATGTCACAGAGCTCATTCTCCAGACTCATTACTTGTCCAATGTTTCTGACTAAGAAGAGGTTAGTTAGGGCATCGTACATCTTCTTAGATGAGTCAAGATGAGAGGTGTAGGGTATCAAGTGGTCTTTTATAGAGTCCACTATGATACCCATGGCATTGATGTCATTGTTCTTTAACTTCTCCATAACTGCGACATTATGAGGTTCCTTCTCTTTTCCTTCTTCAAACTGTGGTTCCACGATCTTTCCTTTTGCAATATCCAACACTTTATCTTTGGCAAGGATGATATCAATCCTTGTATTCCATGCTCTGAAGTTAGAAGCCCCGTCTAACTTGTTTTTTGACTTCATAAAGTAAGTCATGACTGCTTTGACTTGGTCAACCTTTGACTTTGACCAAAAACTAAAACTTGACATCTTAGCTTGCTGAGGGTACCAGGAGGTGCGCTAGGCTAGGGTGCACTAGGCTATCCAGGAATTAGTTCAAGATCTTCACTTAAGGTGGCTTAACAAGAGGGTTAGGGTTTCATTGTTGCAACAAAAACTTTGATTACAACTGTAACTGTAACTGAGAAAATCCTCCCAATCTATCTTCCAACGGTTAGACTGTCCGAAGATAGCGTGGGCCCATAACCTTTTAGAAAATAATAGGCGTGCTCGTTTAACCATAGACAATATAGCAATATTGTCACCCAACCATAGACCAAAGCCACCCTCGAGCACCTTAACCTTGACAGAGAGAATAATTCTGGAAGCAAACCGGAAGCAAACCCTAGGTCCAAAAGCCAATCAAGGTAGTGTACCACTCTTTAGAGCTAGCATACCAAGAAGAAAGTCCAAACCATAACCAAGAGAAAGTCCAAGCCTAAAACCAAAAATACTAGTTGCAGTAGTTGTAGCTGCAACTATTCTCCAGACTTGCACACTTACTAAATTTCTGCAGTGCACACCAAATTTCTGCAGTTGCGAGCTGTGTGTATCCAAATGAGCTCTGGAATCCTGTATTTATACTGCTCTTCCTTAGCTATCTGGGCTGACTTCTCTTTTTGGAGGCTAAAAACTCAATATCAATTATTTTCTTTAGCTGACTTGTCTTCTAGGGTTATGTTCAATGCTTTAGGGTTTCTTCTTGCTTCCTAGAATATTTTATTCTTTCAGGGTTACACGTGGAGGTTTAATACCTCTCGCAGCTACCATAATATCAACATTAGGTTCATCAAACTCAATCATGTCGCTGTACGATTGAGGAAGTCCAATAAGGAAACATTGAATCTTCACTTTTTCATATTTGATATATGGAACACACCTTAACAGTTCCAGAAACTTACTTGCATAGTCATCGATAGTTAAATGACCCATCTTCATTTCATGAAATTCCTTGATTTTTCCATTATAATACCTCTCTAATAGGTACTTTTGATGGAAGTACTTTTAAAAATTTTCCAAGTGGTTTTATTTTCATTAAGTTTCTTTACATTCTTTAGATCCTCCCACCAGATGGATGCTCTGTCAAGAAGTCAAAATCCAGAGCATCCATCTCATGGGAGGATCTAAAGAATGTAAATAAACTCATACTTTCTCATACCAATAAGTCATGCCTCAGCTTCCTCACTTGACTTCACCTCACCATTAAAAGTAGGTGGTTTCATATTTCAGAACTCCCCCTGTAAGTAGTCTTTGGATAATTTCTTCTTCTTCTTGTGCCTAGAAGAAGGGTTGAACCCATTATTGGTGGATTCATTAGAATTATATGTATTCCAACTTGAATATTTTTTTTTTGTATCAATATCATCACTAGAGGTCTAATTTTTTTAGTTAAGATACCTCTTCCTCGAAGGAATTTTCCCTGTGTTACTTGATATCTAACCCTGGTGCATGTTTTTTCTGAATCTCAATAAAGCTTTATAACATAATGACATTCAGTTCCCTCTTTTCTTCTTTGGATTTGATAAGTTTCTCATTATCTACTTTCAAACTTCTCACAGTCTCTACCATGTCTAGAGGAGTCTCTCTCCTCTCATGAGTTTCAATGTCTAGGATGTATGGTGCATCTTCCATCTATCTTTTTTATCTCTATGAATACCCATGTTGGATAACAAAACAATGGTGTTATATTTTCAAACATATAAAAACATTTCAAATTTCAAGCTTGTACAACCCTGAGTGTTGTGAGCTCGCTCCAATACCATATGTAACCCATCCAAAATATAAAATATAAAATATTGCCGCAAAATTTATCTTCTAAAAAATATATATTGATTTTCCCAACAATGATTTAAGGAATAACATGCAATGTTCAACGCCATATTAATCTCCGAAAAACTATTAGAAGTAGTGAATAAACATATTTATATTGTGTTTAATTTATAAGATGTAACACGCACATGATAATGGTTTAGGAAAGTCGTTTCTTGATACAATTGTTGTGTTTACAAGACATGGGTGTGTTACTTCTACACCATCTCCCGAACATCTTCACAGTCTGGGTTAGTTGTTCAGATTTCTTGATACACTGAACTACTATAGACTACTTTTACAAAAATAACATAACCTATCTAGAATATTCTAGCTAGTAAGATTCCTCCATTAGTGAGCCAAAAGTGTATTACTGGTTTAGTTCACGACATTTAAGAAAAATGATCACAACAATGACTAGACTTCATTCACTAGATTGTTCTTCCTGTTGGGCTCAAAGACATACTTCAATAATGATTCTTTTATTGACAACAAGTGTGGGAATTGTTTCTTCAACTTAGTACCATCCAATTCATTATTACTTCAAGGAGCAACCATGAATTTTTCTTGTTTTTTAAGAGTGAAGTTTCATGCAAGATCTCATTATGGCTCACAATACTTAGGTTTTTAAAGTTCCTTATGATAGTGCAATTCCTTTTTTCCATCTCAATCAATATTAGCAACAACTCTTTAAGGATTGTCACATTGTTTGGTATGTTTACTACTTTCTCTTATCAAGTGATCTTTGTGATGAAATTACGGGGGTTACTTGATCCAAATTATTTTGAGAACATGAAGGAAAAAATGTAACAGAGAACAAGGAGATACACAAAGATATTGTAAGGAACACAATAATACAGTACAATAGTAAAACTTAAATTCTATTAATGACTGTTTGGAATACAAAATACTGTAAAATGCAAAGCACATACGCTAGTTAGAATGGTGGTAGCTTATCTCTAAAGAGAGATGTCTCGGCTACGCTCATTTGCAATAAGTTGATTACAATGAGGCTCCAAATGCCTTTTTAACATAAAAAATAAATGATAAAACCCTAAATATCCAAAACCCTAACCCCGAAAGATGAAATGCCAAAAGGTTTGTGGGCCTCAATGGAGGTAGTTGATACGTCAACTTCCCAAGGGTGCAAATTTTTCATACGATCTCCATTTGGGGAGCCTACTACCCCGTTGGAAAGCTCTAGCCAAGTAGCACAATTCAAAACAACCCATTACATCACAACAAGTATCAATTGGGTGCTTCCAAGTAAAAAAAAATGTCATTTAGGGCCTCAAAATGACCCTAAAAGTTTGGGACCCAAAAAATTGTAGAAACAATGCCAAGCTGGAAATTGTGATTGATCCAGTGGAATAGGTGGGAGACCACCGATGTACACCTGGATCATTCATCCTCCCTTAGAAATAAATTCTCTCCATTGCATCAAGTTCCTCCATCAGACGGGGAAAATTCTACTGAAATTGACTCCCGATGAGCCACTTGCCCTGATGAAGAAATTGCCATGCTTTGACTACCTGATAGAGTTGGATGTTCTGTTGTTGGATGCCCTTCATCTTGGTGCCCATGAAACAATTAATTATTTCCTATTCAATGCATTTAGGATTGAGTTTTTTAATGGCCAAGTGCTTAATCACGTCAGAAGTGTCCAGGAGAGGTGGAAAATATGGTCAAAGTAGTTCCACATTAAATATCGGGTGCAAGCCAAGGAAATGAGGAATACTTAATTTAAAAGCATTCTCACCCACAACCTTCGTGATGGTGTAAGGCCTGTATCAGAGTGGGTGTAGCTTTCAATGGTGTCCTGTGAGGTTCTTTTTCTGCAAATGCAACCATACCTTATCTCCTACCTGAAACTTGTGTGGTACCCGATGCAGATCATGGCACTGCTTGTACTTGGGATTGGCTTTATGAAAAATATCATGAACTTGTTGTTGGATGTAATGGATTCACTCAAAAAAATCAGTTCCTTGATCAACCTTGGTTTAAGTATGGGAGGACTCTTCCTATGCAACTGCAATGGGTAGAGCTACGTCAATGGGGGCCAATGGTTGGAACCCCAAGCATACCTGAAAAGGGATGTGGCCAATAGAGTTATGGAGGGATAATTTGTAGCTATGTTTAACATAAGGAAGGATTTCATCCCATCTATGTCGATGTTTGGAATTTTACATCCTCAGAATATGGACAATCATCATGTTGACTACCTTTGTTTGTCCATCAGTCTATGGGTGGAAGGAAGTTAACTTGGTCAACTTGGTGTCCATCATCGACCATAGGTTGGAACAAAAAGTTCTCATGAACCTAATTTATAGATATGAGATAATGGTTCGTGGGAGCCCAAAATGAACACAAACATGTTCAAAAAAGAGCTTGGTGGTGGCCTCAGCTGTGATGCTCTTCTTCCAGGATGCCAAAATTTCCATCTTAGAGAATCGATCAATGACCACGAAGACACAATCATTCCCATGCTTTGGTTGAAGGTAGACTAGACATGTAATCCATGGAGATGGAATTACAAGGCCTATATGGAGTAGGTAGAGGGGTGTATATCCCTTGTTTCTTAATGGAGGGCTTGGCAATGATGCAGGTAGTGCAATATCTAATGTACTTGTAGATAACTTGTCAAAGCTTCGGCCAATAAAAATGCTTTTGTATTACTGCCATTGTTTTGTCTACATCAAAATGTCATGCTACCCGGTTGTAATGAGCTTCCCAGATCAACTTTGCATGCTTTCTTGAAGGAACACAAAGATCACTTAGATGGAATAAAAATCCATCCTAGAGATGAAATTATAGAACTATTTTGCATGTGCTCAATGTCTTATAGGAAACAACAAATTCAAAGTCGTTATTGTATAATTGTGGCCACCTGAACATTTTATTCCCATAGGATTTAAGAACTGTGGTGAGTGCCACAACTAAGGGTCGACTGTTACAAAATAATTCCCCTGCGGATAGGTGAATCTTCCCTTGGAGTAAAAACCCCTCTACCAAGACAAAAAACTACCTTTCTACACTACAATTCCTATAGATTAATTATTCCCATCGAAAAACAGAGAAGGAGGGATAATATGATCTATCCTCTCTTTCAAATTTTCTCCATGTTGCTCCAATCCATGAGTTTCGAACAATACCTGCAATGGATGACAAGAGACAAACAACTTTCTCCTACTCTAATAGATTAGACAAAATCGATCTATCTATGAAAGATTAAAACAAGCATAGACAAGTACATGTAAACACATACTAGAAGGAAATAGGCCAAGTATATTTCTGAGAACTTTAAAGAGGCACTTACAATCTTCACTTGATGTTGCTACAACCTCCCCAAGTCCTCCTTGTCCAACCCCTTGCTCGAAAGATCCATGATCAGAATAACAATGCTTTTTTTATTATTTCCCCTTTTTGTTCACCATGAGAATGCCTCCATTTATAGGCTTTGAGAGGCTCAACCACCTTGGTTATATTTGGGATTAGTTGAGGATATGACTCCATCAGTTGTGATATCTCCCTTAGATGCAACCTAATGGTTATATTCGAGCCAAACAAACTTGATCCCTCCATAGTTGTATTTAGAGAAAATGGGGATTTCTTACAAGATTTTTTAAACCAATTCGACGCTCCCTTACAATGGGAAACAGAGCGCTACAACGCTCCCTGCTAGATAGACAAAGAGCGCTAGCGCTCCCTGTATATGAGTAGAGGAGCGTTGATCTTCCAAAATTTTCCAATATGACTAAGTCCCATAGAAAAACACTTTGTTCCGACTACCAATTGATAGGGCTTCTTCTTCTAACATGTTTTAGGGTTTGTATCAAGTGTTCTCATGGTGTCGTTCATGATGTGACACTTCCATGACGAGAAAGTAACACTTACGACAAAAGTGTGACACTTACGACATTTACAACAATGATAATGTGACATTATCAAAGTGAGGAATTTTGATGTGTAACAGATTTCCCCCCAAAGTGTGAAGTCAGAAAATGAAAGTTGATGGCCAAAAAACTTTGTAGATTCTTTGATGCAATGGTATGGAGTCGGGGAACCTGGTAGAAGCCACAGACAACCATCAAACAATGTTAATATGTATTCCATTCCTAAGGCAAGCATACCTATGTTCGGGATATAAATGACTCAAAGTATGGCCGCCAATAAATACATTGTGGATCCATGATGATATTGACTAAGGGTATGGTCACCAGAGATAAAATGTGGATCCATACTTCTATGACATGAAATAATCGTAGCCACACAAAATACACAATGGAGCTATGAGATGATAAAACATAGCCACATATCAATACAATGTGGATCTATGCGACAACATAAGTATCATCATGCTCAAATGAATTCCTTCACAGGTTGGGCAAAGCAAATATTATAATGAATACTCAACCTTGGGTCTTCGTCCCAATCCCGATGTGGTACGAATCTAGCCATGTGAATAGATGTTTTGATGTCGAACATGGTAGAAACCACTTGATTACCGGTCATTGAGGTAAACCGATAACAAATGCGAGGGAAATCATCAGTGATGTCAATGACTCGCAAGGTACCCTAGCACAATCTAGCGAGTGTGAATAAATGAGTTGAGGTCGAACATTCATGGAATCATCCGATCAGAGGTCAATGATGTAAACCTATTGTCGGAAGTGAGGAGGCCTGCCATTGAGGCATGTAGGTCCCAAGGTACTAACTGGTTTCTAAGTCTAATTCCCGGATGATGTGTTGAAGTCGACAGGAAAATACTCGTCGAAGGAGGGCCTTGATGTATCCCTCATCATCGACACGAAACTGACACAGAAAAGCGATAAGATATAGAATATGAACACAGACTGACATGGGTATGGAAATTGGTAATTGTGTAGATGGTTGACTCTCGAGGCGGATAATTTCCTTGAACACTGATGCATGACATGAGACTTGGCAGCATAAATGTAGAATGGACCAAAACATAATGCAGTGAGCGCTGAGGCATTCTTTGGATGGTTCAAAGGAGTTGAAAGACTCACATGATTGGTTCAGTGCAAAGGTTTAGCAGATTATCCAAGTGTTTAGTGTGAAGGTTAAAACAAGTGTCGTGTTCAAGAGAGAATGCAAGAGTTGTTTACAAAAATTTTCAAGAAACTTGACCCACTTCCTTCAATCCCCCCCCCATCTAGATAGATGAGTACCTCTTTTTAATTTAATGAGCTTGAGGAGGATTACACATGCTCGATATAACTCACCTTTAGTAAGTTCCTCTTCCTTTGTTTAACAAACTGGAAGAAGTAAGGATTCGTCCCCATATGGGCCCTTCAATGTGTAGTTTAACGAGTCTAGAGAAATAAAACTCGGTGGTTTTTCACATTTAGAGAGTCTGAAAAGAACTTAAAGACGACTCCATGGTTGTCATTTTTCGTAATTTTAGTCTATGAGGTCCGAAAAAGAGGTAAACTATTACTTGAAAGACGCCCTTTCAAACCTTTTAATGAGTGTGAAAGGAAGCAATATCACTCATAAATATTTTCATGTTTAGAGAGTTTGAAAAGAGCTTAAAGGAGACTCCAGGGGGTTCCTTTTTTGTATAGCCTTTACGAGTTTGAAAAAGTGATAAAAATATATTCGGTTACATTCTCATGTATTTGTGAGCGCAAGAAAGAACAAAGATTAAGCTCATTGGTGTTAGAAGGTCATCGAAAGAACTTTGCTCAAATTCCTGTAAAATCATGTTGTTATGGGCACAATATATTAGTAATTTCTCGAAAAAATGATAAAAACTCCAAAAATAGACTTCATAATAAGGATAAATGACCAAATTGAACCTATCAAATATCAAAATAAGTCAAAAATTCATTTTTACCTTTGTTTTTTACTATTCTCCTCTTGTCTTTGGATTTTTACCTCTTTTGGAGCATTTTTTGAGCATTGATTACGGGGGTTGTGGGCGACCATTTTTAGAATCGTCCAGACCAAGTTGGTTGTTTCCTTCTCCTCATCCTTTTTCATGCCTTTTTATTGCATTTCATCTTTTAGTTTAGGTGTTCTAAGCTCCTTGGGAAGCCCTAGAGCGTTGAATGGGATTGACTCTCCCTCAAGGCATCGAGGGGAGAATCGATCATGATTTCAACTACATGGTGTGCGCGCTAGCACTCTATTAGCTTCTTTGAGGGAGTGCTAGGTGCAAAAAACAAATTTTTGTTTGATTTTTAGGCTAAAAAGAGGCATTTTTTTTCATTAAGGGTTTAGCTAATAATGATTAATTGATGTATTTGCAGGTTTCATCCATAAACAACCATGATTGAGTGGAAATAATGTGAGCAAGAGTTCGATGACATCGTCGTTCTTCAAGACCCTCAAGTGAGGGAAACTTTGTGCAATTGTGGCTTCCTCAAGTATTTCAAACTTCAGAACATGAGAAAAGAAGTGTTATTGCTTGAATACTTGATTGGTCTATGGGACGACGTTGAGAAAGCATTCCAAATAGGGCCACATATGCTTGAGATTGATATGGACGATGTATACTTTTTGACGGAGATCTCTAAGAGAGGGTCACCCATAATTTTATCCAGGCACAAGGTTACTCCGAGACCGACCGAGGCATATGTTTCTGAATATTGTATACCAAGGTCACGGTTGGTGGGAGGAAGGATCATTATAAAATATGTGAGAGATTTATCACTTCGATCCATCCTATTCACCATCACCAAGTTGGACTATTTCCCATCTGGCTTCTAAATCCCAAATTTATTACGACATTTAGTGTTTGGAACCAAGACTATTCAACTGGAGTGCAAGGTTCCTGAGGAATGTCAAAGAGTGGATATCCAAATTTAGGACCGACAGAAAAAAACAATTCAAATATGGTTCTATCTTAGTTTCATTTTTCCTAGAGTGGATTCCCCAGATGCAGCCACAAGTTGCAATGATAACACGTCCTGTGACCGAGCTTCATATGGAGAGGTGGACCAGTCTTTCCCCCAGGTTGGGGAATGAGCTCTCGGATTTCATATTCATTGTTGACTTCTTCGCATGGTGGAATAGGTAGTTAGTGGTGATTGAGGACTTCCCTTGTGCTGGGGTAGATTTCAAAGGAAGTGTTGACTTGGCACTTCCTAAGGGCATACAGTGGGATGCATCAGATATGAATGATCATAACCTTGTAACAATATTTTTGTTTTGTTTTTATATGTTTTTGGTTGTACAACGAGGGATCTAAACCATTTCATGTTCATCATGTAGACAGAGGTGCATCACGTCTAGCGGAGATGCTAGCATTGGGGCATCGTGGGGATGCACATGCGGCAACCGATCATGATGTCGTAGTGGGAGATCTCCAAGAGGTGGAGAGAAACCTCCAGGGTTTGACGATGGGTGTTCCTCCCTTAAGGATGTGAGACACAATTTTACATATTCAACAAAACACAGTTTGGGTCTCTGAAGGCCTCAATCATTTGTTACGATGGGTGGCATGAACGATAGTGTGCTATACAGAGCACAACGTGATACAGGCAGACGAGTAGAGTCCTCAGTCATTTTGTAGTCTTTATGATCATACTATGGGCATGAAGTCCCATGTTTTGCCTCGTTATGTACTTTTGTATGATGTATTTCAAAAAACTTTTGCTACCATGCATATAATATAAGTTTTGCGGTACCTACCTATATTGCATTTTGTTTTATGTGATGTATTTATACATATGATTTATGTTTCAAATGCTTATCTATGCGCAATATACCAATCCAACATGTAATTTGATAACGAATCCGCGATCATGTTGAATTCTTTTGATATGTGTCTATACTCAATAAATTTAAAGGCTCTTTCGAGACGGTGAACCCTCAGATGGAGACGTAGTAAACTTGAGTTGTGGATGGCGTATTCACGATTTAGTTGAAATACCACATGTTGAGAGTCAAGGTTAATAATCAATTGAGATATACCTAGAGAAGAGGCTTTGGTTAAGAGTCCGATGAGGGTGTGATACTCTGCAACATTATTGGTTACAAATCCAAGGCAAATCCCTCCCGAACTCACTAAATCACCAGAGTGGTAGATGGACCAAGTTGCAGAAGCGATGTTCTGGGTATGTTGACTAGAGCCATTCGCAAAACCAAAATAGATGGGAAAGGATGATGTCATCTGCGCATTCAATCACAAATAAAAGTATAAGAAACTGAGACAAAACTCGTGCATGCAAAATAAAAGACACACCAAGTCAAAAGTATATAGTACAGTAATGTATAAAGCACACATGCAAGATATTCTATGCATAATGCTTCTTGAGGTAAAGCCCATTTCGAGGCTCACTGAGAGATATCCCATCGTAGTCTACTAACTCGTAGGTGCCTTTCTGTAACACACATTTTATGATGTATGGCCCATGCCACATGGGTTCTAACTTTCCTGCCTCCAGTTTGTCATGATATTGATCATAGACTAGGACTAGATCTCCTTCTGCGAAAGTGAAAGGTTGGATGGATTTCTCATATTGATTTTTCATGCATTTTTTATATGTCTCGTTTATGATGCAGGAGCATCTCAAGCGAGCCAGTGAGGAGACAACGGACAACTAGAAAAGCGCCCGGCACAAATTTTGAAAATGCCTTAAAATATTAATGAAGCCATTAAGAAGGAGCACCCTTGTAAAATGTAATAAGACCTTGAGCGATCCGCTCTCGTCCTTAGTAGGTAGAAGGCATTTATAGTAGTTAATGCAAGTAGATAGAATTTAATTCTAGATTAGACAGTTTAGAATGAGAGAGGGAAACAGGATATAGACACCCTCATTGTGTATTGTAACATTATTATGAAGAGCATAGAAGAAAAAAAAGAGCAGAGAGCTGTGTGAAGACACCCATGTACATAAATTTGAATTAATAGAGAAAGATTTGATTCAAATTCATGGCATCGTGTTTGTTCTCTGTTTGAATTGTCCACAAGGAGTGTGTCGACGAAGTGTTCAAATGTTTGTCACTGAAAGCTCAGGAGATATAGCTTTTGTTCTCGTTCCCTCAGAAGTGCAGTTGAGCACAGGAGCCGTGCAAGGTGTGTGCAGGCCGAGTAGAGGTTTAGGTTTGGTAACTTGAATGATTTGCTGAGAGACTGCTGCTGTAGGGTGTGAACAGAGTCGAAAGAAGTCAAACACTTGGAAGTGTTTGAAAGTCGGCCGCAAGGAGTGCGTGCAAGGGTTTTTCCGAAAGACTCAAAGTTGAGAGAAAGTTCAGAAGGATTCGGACCTTCGAAGGAGTCGAAGGAAGGAAAGAGGCCAAGCACCTTGAAAGTTTGAAGGAAGGCGTAGTGATGAGGGACCATAGGAGGACGAGTTCCATGGAGAGAGACACCTTATTTAGTTTGTTTAGAGGTTCTCAGAGGAAGAACAGACGGTCGAAATTCTCTGAGGAGAAATCGAGAAGTCCCGGGAACCATTAGATCACTCGGAAGAGTAGGGGAGTTACGACGAGTATTCCCAAAGGTTATAAGCTCAGGAGGAGTAGAGCCATAGATCCAAGCCACAGGGGCCATTGGATTTACGTGTGGAATTATATTTCGGGGTTTTGTAGATTGAAGTCCTGAAATCTTTGCAACAAGGCTCGCGAAATCACGAAACGCGAAGTCGCAAAGAGTTAAAAGGACGGTGTGGGGCAGAGGAGTCAGCGAGGCAGACAGGTGGCACACTATTGACATAGAAGTCATCCGTGTTGACCATTTCTGAGTTTCGTGATTCGAAGTCCCGAAAGCCTTGCATCAAGACTCACGACCTTGCGAAGTGCGAAGTCCCGAAATGACGAGAAGTATAGTTGTGGGACCAGCACCGAGAAACGTGTCAGAGTCTGACATTTCAGGATTTTGGGGAATATAGCATTAGGATTTCGAAGTTCATGGGAAAAGTTGTATGTCATCGCCACTCGCGAACTTGCGAAAGCCGAAAATCCAGAGTTGACCGTTTCAAAAATTCAGGATTGGGAGTCTGAGTGACAAGACGCTCGACCACAGGATTTGTGATATCGTGAAGTCTGATTCCCCGAGGCGTGAGGGAGGAATCCCACGAGGTTTCACCGTGGGTGCAGATTTCCCTAAAGGGAAATAGAAGAGCCATTGTCGAAAACTCTTCGGGCTAGTGTAAGGGAAAAGATCCTATTGGCGTGGACCTTCTAACCTGCAGGTTGAGGAGGGGCTGGCGTCAATTTATGAGAGCAACATTGCGACAAGTTTCATCCAACTTTGTCAGATATAAGAATCGTTCGTCTTCAGTGGAAGTGTGGGGTAATATTTCTAAGACAAGTTTCAATGAAGGTATCTCACATTTGATTGGTAATACCGCTTCTATCCCATATATCAACTAGAAGGGTGTAAATCTAGTTGCGGTTTTAATTGAAGTTTGATAATCCCAGAGTGCAGAGAAGAGCTGCAAGTGCCAAGTGGTTTTGTTCGCTCCCACCATGAGTTGAAGCATGGTTTTCAGGACTTTTTTGATGGCTTCAACTTGTCAATTGGCCCAAGGATAGTAGGGGGATGAATTTTCATGGCGAAAACCTAGCTTGGTGCGCAATTCACTGATCATATGGTTCTGGAAATGGGATCCATGATAAGTTACAATAACTTGTGGCACTCCGAATTGAGTGATGATGTGATTAAAAACAAAGAGTGTTGCAGTGTAACCATTGTTAATAAATGTAGGCATAGACTCAACCCATTTAGTGAAGTAATCGACGACAACGATGATATAACCATGCCCCCCGACTGAGGTAGGACTACATTGCATAAAATTGATGCCCCATTTTGCAAAGGGGCCGATGAAGACAATGGGATGAAGTGGAGCTGGGTGGGTACATGATTTCTTCTGAAATATCTGATAGGGTGGGAATTTTTTAACAATCTCAATGCAATCTTTGAATATAGAAGGCCAAAAATAACCGACACGTAGATTTTTTTGGGTTGTAGCCATCCCAGAAAGATGACCGCCACAAGATCCAAGGTGATAGTCATTTAAAACTTTTTTAGCCTCTTCATGGGTTAAGAAACGTCGTAAGACAGTATCAATGCCATGATGGTACAAGGTGTCGCCAATGATAAGGTAGTGTTTTGAGTGGTGTCTAACATGACATCGTTCATCACGTGAAATGCTAGGATGAAAGTGTTGGGTTTGGAGATAGAGAAGAATATCTCCATACCATGGATCGAGCATACTAATAAGGAACAAAGATTCATCAGGAAGGGAATTGTTGGGCTTAGTATCCTCATTAGTATGGGGAAGATTGCAAATCAATTCCACAAAAACCAATGATTTATTAGCCTTGGATTTGGAAAATTCGAGATTGAATTCTTGAGAATGACGATCCATTTTGAATATATTCCCCTAAGTACTTAACAATTCAAGATGTGGTACATTAGGTTTGAGTCTACGAATACCATGGTAGTGTGTAACAAAATGTAATGGTGAAATATTTCGATGTCAATAACTGCTGTCAAAGCCAACTTTTCGATATGTGAATACACGAGTTTGGGACCTAATAGATTTTTACTCAGATAGTAGATCACATGTTTAGTGTCGTCATCATCCTCTTGTACTAACACCATAGCAATAGTGGAAGTGGAGGAAACCAAATAAAGGATACAATCCTTTGCATAATTCGGTATGTGCAAAAGAGTTGTGTTTGTTAAGGCACGCTTAAGAGCATCAAATGAGCATTGAGAGGTTGTATCCTAGATGAAAGGAGCATCCTTCTGCAACAATCTCATGAATCCTTTAGTGATTTTGGCGTAATTGAAAATGAAGCGATGAAGAAAGTTTGCCTTCACTTGCAAACTTTGCAGTTGAGTGAGGTTGTTGGGAGGAGGTAAAGTGAGAATGGCTTTGAATTTTAAGGGATCCACCTTAACCCCATCTTTGGAGACTACGAATTCGAGGAGTCTCCCTGATTCGATAATGAATATGCATTTATGGGGCTTCAAACATATTTTGTAAAAATAATATCGAAGAAAGATGACTTGTAGGTGACCAACGTGGTCTCGCTGAAAAGATGAGTGAGCGGGTAAGTCATCGAGATAAGGTTCAACAATATGTTTGATATTGTGGAACACATATGACATGGCCTGCTGAAAAGTGGCTCCAACATTTTTAAGGCCAAAAGGTAATTTCTGATAAGTGAAAGTCCCCCAAGGGAAGGTGAAGGTTTTTTTGTGTTGATCAACTCGTAAAATGTCGATATGGTTATATCCAGAAAAAACCATCCATAAAAGAGAAAATGACGCTTCCGACACAATTATTGATAATTTGGTCGATAAAGGGTGTAGGGTTATTGTCCTTGGGACAAGCCTTATTAAGATCCTGATAATCGACACAAACATGAATGGTCCATTGTTTCTTGGTGACCAGAACAATGTTGGAAACCCATTTGGTCAAAGGGATAGGATAAATAAAACGTTATTTCAAAAGTTTTTCTACTTCTGCCTTGATTGTCGTGGTCTTCTTAGGATGGACCAGGCGAAGTTTCTGTCTCACAGGTTTAACTCCTGGGTAAGTTTTTATTTCATGCACAACGATCGATGGATCGATCCCTGAAATTTCTTCGTAACTCCAAGTGAAGATGTCACATAATTATTTGAACAAGGAAATATAAGTTTCAACTTCGTCAGTTGAACAATTTGCACCTAGTTGTATGTTTTCCACAATACCTTCTTTAATGGATATGTCGACAGTGATAGTGGAAGAGATGTTTCCAAAATTCCCCTTGGAGATGGTATCTTGAGTGAGTATTGGAGATTGGGGAGAGTCGATGATATCACTAGGAAAGATACATGAAATATCTTTCTCTATGTCATCCAAATTGGGAAGAAAGGACTAACGATGGTGGTTGTCATCCCAAGGTGCCTCCTCGATACTAAGCATTTCCATAATAGATTCATTTGATGGAAAAATATGTAGGATGTAATTGAAAGTAGAGGATACAGAGATGGTAACGAATAAGTCATAGACACCAGCAGATGTTGGTCATCCGAAGAAGGAGAGGCAGACTGGATGGCATCGTAATCAGCCTCTGCAAGACTAAGTGGAATGATGTCACCTAGTGTATCAAATTCTAAGGGACTAGACACAATCCAAGGATCAGATGATTCGAAGTATTGATGTGCCATAGTCGAAATCATATTAACCATTGTGAGGAAGAGGTGTAGGGAAGGTACCCATGAGCGAAGATTCTTTCAAGAGACCTACCCAAACACTTTCATAAGTTATTTTTGAGTCTCCCAGAAAAGGAATGTTGTTGGTCATTTGAGTGCGAGCATCGGGGGTGCAATCATCTAACTGATCGATGGTTACAATTTTACCTTGATGAAGGAATTGAACACATCGAAAAATCGATGAACCGACGATAGTCATAGCATAGAACCAAATTCTACCTAGCAACAAGTTATAATCGAGGGGAGCATCGAGTACTTCAACATTGACGAAAACAATTTTGCCTCCCAATTGAATGGCTAAGGATTGTAATAATCGATGGGTTCGGAAAACTCTTCCATAAAATGCTTGTAACAATGGTGGGGTATTGATTGAGACCAGGTGATTTAAGGCCTTTCTAGCAATACAAGGACATGAAACATGTAAATTCCCCCTCGTCCAAGATCGCGCGATGAATATGTTGATTATGGGCAACAACATCGATCTGGAAAGCGAGTTGGTGAGAGAGTCATGATTTAAAGTTATCCACGTTAAATGTGATATTGTTAGATGATTCAGTATCTATAGCTCCGATGGCTACCAAGAGAGTCCTACGTTGGCTAGGGAAGTGTTGTAGAACTTCGAAAGCTGACATAGTGCAAGGTGCTTGAGCCAAATATTCAACGATGTTCTAGTTTTGAGCAACACTCGAGTTTGGATTAAAGGTCAAATTTTGAATTGTTCTCTTGGGAGGGCATAGAATAGAGTCAAATCTAGGTTTCTCAATCTAGAGTGGCCCAAATGGAGGTGTAACTATAGTAGGTAGTGGATTCAATGTAGTACTAGTAGTTACTTTTTTCTTATCAAGCTTACTTGGAGGTGTGTTGTATGTTGTAGTACGAGTGGTCAAATCTATCCCATTAAACATGTAATGTGTGCACTTGATGAAGCTTCCTCGTTAGGAGGATGATTTGGATTACCTCCTGTCGAAGGTGCATGAGATTGTGCAACCAGTGACTGCTGCTGTGGAAAAGGATGTGTCGGAACAACGGGTTGAGAATTTCCTTTAAAATGTTTTGCAACTTCGTCCCGATGAGGAAAATATCGTGTGTAGTGATCTTCACCACAAATGAGACATGGAAATTTCGGTTAGCACTGTGGTTGTGTTTGTGTTTTTTCATTTTCGGTTTGATTATAGTTTTTCTTGTGTTTATTCTTAGTTTTCTTCTTCCCCTCGGACTGTCGTGGAGAAGTAGAT
>CBVK0102103423.1:0-11114 GCA_900067695.1 Picea abies
ATATATATATATATATATATATATATATATATATATATATCTTATTGTTTCTCAAGTACTTATATGATATAACAGAGGGGTTGTTACAGCCTCGCTTACATGGAAATGGAGTTTTGTTCTTGTCTCCCTACTCTGGTTCTCTGTTCATTTTTTTGTTTAGTTTGAATTATCGACTTTTGAATGTGTTTCTAGATAGAACTATCAACACCACTAGCTACCACTTTCTCTGGTTTTGAACTAAATAGCGGAGCAAGTGGCAATTGTTATTTTTGGCTGAAAGTATAAACGGTTGTCACCTGTTTCAGTTTCCACTAGTTTGGTGGAACAAGTGGCAAGCATGTGACACTTATCAATTTTGAATAGTGACAACAAATTAATCGGGAAATACAACCCCCCTTTTTTATTTACAAAAAAAAAAATAGTGGGTGTTTTATCTTCACCAAAATTTTTAATAAAAGCAATTTGAAAATCATTCCAGCTTAAAATTGTGCCTTGAGGAAGAGAAAAATACCATGTTGATTCTTTGCCTTCAAATGTAAAAGGAAAAATTCTACTGACTACATCCTCATTCTCAACATTCGTCAAATTAATAGCTAACATAAATTTACTTGCGTGATCTTCTGGTGATTCTTTATTATTCGGATCAAATTTTGGTAGATAATCCTTTGGATGTTTGGGTAAGTCGTGTTGTTATCCAAGTACAGCCACTTATCCTGGTACTAACTACAGTCTTCTTAGTTTTTTACCAATCTTTTATTTGGGTGTTGATGGAGATCTTCTTGGGCTCAATGGTTTTGTATCTCTAGGAGTGTATTGTGGAATACACTGAGGTGATTGTTGAGGAGGACCTAGTGGAGAGTCTAGGGGACTCTCAGGGGAAGAAGGTGGTTTTCCTACACCTCCAAACAATACAGTAGGTACTTCACTAAAATCTTCTTTACCTTGTACAACTTGGGATAAAAAAAAATATTGTAAATAAAAAATTGTACATTACCTTGAGAAAGAAAAAAAATTACGTGTCCAGATATACACGAGAGTAGGCCAGTTGTTCTGCCACCGAAGTGGAAACCAGAACGCAAAGGCATGACAATTGTTCACAGTACCAAAACTTGAGGAAAAAGACGACAACTTTCAAAATACAACCAGGGGACTTGCCACATGTTCTTCCACTCTCATGGAAACCAAAACACGCGGTGGACTAGGTGCCCCGACCTGAACCAGAGACTATCAATCTTGAGCCTATCAAACTTGAACCAGAGACTAACATAGGAAAAATTTGCAAAAATTTGGCCATTGACCCCAAGAAAAAAACCTGTGAGAAGCAATGCCTGCGGCGAGTCGGGGCGTCCATCTTAATGGAGTCTGAAGGTGAAGTTTTGGCAACATGTCGGGCAGCGTCTCTTCTCAGGGTTTCTTGACAGTGAAGCATACAGGGCATCGAGGCGTTTGTTGAAGAAACTCTGGCAGTGTTGTTGCTCGGCCAAGTCCCTCCGCATTTCAAAGATTAAAACCAGGTGGTCGTCTATGAGGTTGTAGGAGTCTGAAGCTAGGTGATTTTGGTTCGCTTGATCCTGGTTTACCTCCACAATGGCAGCGACAGAGTTAAAGGCAATAGTAGAGTCTATGACGGGGTCTTCCTCCATGGAGGCAGAGCAATTGCACCCCGAGTGGTCATCTAAAGGTAAGGCTTCTTCTTCTACTATGCATCATGTAGCAACTGAATCCTTAAATGAATTGGTAGTATAGGTGGCAAGTCGGTGCTCTAGGATAGTCGAAGGAAGAAAAGGCAAGAATTTTTCCCAGTTGGGTGGAAATTATTCTTCCATCGGGCAACCACCTTGGAGACTTTCAGTGTTGGGAGGACATGGATGTTGAGGAGCCTACGCGAGACAATTTATCCTAGAGAGACTTAGATGGTCCTCTTTTGGAACTAGAGCTTGAGAGGTAAGTCCTTGGTCATGGTGAGGCCAAGGCTCTGAAGGGATTTGTGCAGGACAATTCTGCCCCGAAGATCCCAGGTGGTCTCCACCTAGCATCATAGCTCGAGATTCAGGCCCTAGGCGGTTGTGTCATCCAAATCTGTTGTAGTAGGTTGGAGATCGATGGGGCTTGCCTCGTTCTTGTGGCATGGCTGCACAGGGCACCAGGCGAGCATAAAAATCATCTAAGCAAGCTGAGTCTCGAAACAGGATCAACAAAATAATGTTGGGGTTTGGGCTCAAACACCCCATATAAATATTCTCGTGCAGTGAAAATACTAGGAGGGAAGAGGCATTGATGGCTCTGGTATCCATTAGTGCATATGTGATGGAAATCTCGATGATCATACTAAATTCGAGGAGCTGAGCCCAGGCTTCCATTAAGGTCAGGCACACTAAGGCTTGGTGTTTATGCATTAGAACCATCGCGACTAGACAGGGAGGAAGGCTAGCAACGAGAGGATTTAACTGCCCTCATGATCTCTTGTCCAATGACGCGTGTGGCCCATGTGGTCCATGTGTCACCCCATCCGGGGAACTTGAGATAAAATTAAATCTAATACATTTTCAGACTTACCTGATTGCTCCTGCCTTGGATATTTAACTTTTTGTATATTAGAAAACTCAATAGGGGATTGACCAAGTTATTTAGTCTAATATCTTGTAAGAACTCATGATAATTGTACCTGAACTACTATTAGATTGAATAACTAGCCTTCTGATGTTTTTATTGTATCACTAGATTCAGATTGAGATGTTGTAATAGGTATGTTTTGTGACTCCAATTCATGTGTTTGAGGTAAATGAAATGATGGTTTTGACATTATTGATTAAGAGTGTTTTGATGATTGTGAGACTTCTTTATATTTTCTTGTGACTCATCCATTGTGAGAATTAGTTGGGGTTATTTTGGGTGGCTTAGGTATTCATGATCCACTACCTTCCATTCAAAAACATGGCCCTCCTTCTAGCACCAATTGTTGACAAGATGAAAAATTCATCCTGCAACAGGGGAGTATCACTCGATCAAGGCCCCAATTATGCCTATACTCATTTGGTATAGTGATATCCATCAATATGTGGGCTCGGTTGCCACCTTGAAATTTTCTTTGAATGTGACAAAAAGTCAATTCAAAGGGAAAATATATGACCTAATATATATATATATATATATATATATATATATATATATATATAGAAGTTCAAATACAATATCTTATTACTTTTACTAATAAATTGTAAAAACAAGAAAATAATTTCAATTTTTTTAAATGTAAACTTTAAATCAATAACTTACAAAAATGCATTGTGAAAATGCTAGTTCACATAATTAATTTCTCCATAAAAATATAACTTTCAAATTCAATAATTCACTGATAAAAATATTTAGTTACTATACCAAGCTTTCCAGCCATTAAGTCTTCAATCCTTTCCAAAAAATTGACAGAAATGATAAGTTCTTGTTCTAGAATTCCAAATTATATTCCAACTGATAGAAATATACAATATGATTATAAATTTTCCAACCCCTTAGCTATAGAAAAAATTGGTCTTTTATACTAGTCTATTGCACCCATGTTATTCATTCAACTTTCTCGAACTTGATTCTTAAAATATTCCTAATAATTTCGAAAAACAAATTATGGAGAAAATATTTTAATTATTTTCTCATTCGTAATATTGCTGCAAATTGTCCCCATTTCTATTAAAGAAATTTATGTCATGTTTGATCCAGAATTTTGAACGTGTTCATTTTTTTATTACTCCACGAACATGAGTAATTTCCTTGGTTCATTCTCTCCATCTTTATTAATGTTTTCCTCAACCTAAAAATCTTAAAAATAAAAATAAAAATAAAAATAAAAAGGGTTAGTTCCTTAAAAAGTAAAACCAATCGGTAACTTAAAAATATATGAAAATTGTTTGTTTCAATTATTTAATAAAAATTAAAATTGATTCGACAATTGTTTTGGATCTAATTTGTTTTGAATAGGATGCTAGGGAAAAAAGCGGTCACTCCCATATCTAGATACAATTTCAAGCTTGAATTCATCCGATATTTGAGGATCTAAATTATTAAACGATGTTCCCTCACAAGTCTTCCAGGATCCGGATGTGATAAAATTTGAAGTAATATGGCATCTACGATCCTCCATGTGTCTTAACTATCTTGCATAACCTAGATCTGGATGTGATCTTGTGTAAATCATCTGTGATCCAGACATCCGTATAAACAAAAAGCTTCTTCAAAATAATTTCTCCCATATCCAAATGTGATTAAACATGAAACTGGCTATCCTCCTCGGCTTATTTGAATTCTCTTGAAACATGTTCGAATGTGGATATAACCATTACATCCAACATTCAAATCATTCTAAAACCAATATCTTTCCTTTTGATCCATATTTTATGAAAAAGAATTGAAACAAGTTTAAACAAACTCATAAAATTCATGAAAAGTAATAAAATAAATTGAATCAAAATATATATAAATGCGAAAAAAACAAAATTAACTAGGTAGATAAAAATTCAAAAGGTAAGCCAAACTTAGAAGGGTCCCCAATATTTTATGAAGAATTCATATTATAATGGGGATTGTTGGACAGGATACAATAATTAGCGACTAATTGGGTGAATCAATTATCTCTACCAATAATAATTCAACAAGGCATTTATCTGAAAACTAAATGATAAGTATTTTAACTCAAATTTTAAAAATCATAGGAATATAATATATCGCATACTTGCGAAAAATAAGCTTTGGAATTCCAAATACTAAAAACTTCAACATTGATTTTGCAGAGCTCATTGTATTTGTTTAATTATGAAAATTATTTTAATCAATCATGAAACAAGTCAAAGGGGAAAAAAATTGCTACCATTAGTATTTACACACATGTGCTCCTCATCTCCTTTTACATGGAATTGATTCGCTACTTGTGAGTGTCCATAGCTCTGATGAAGGTGTATTAGTACCATACAAGCATGGCTTCACTACCAACAAGCATCCATAGCCCTAGCGAGTTTACTTGTACTTCCCACACTTCAAATTTTCTTTCAACTTCCTTTTGGTTAGTACATTTAATTTCACCCTTTTATTATTTATAAATATAAATATGGGTGTGAGGAAGTGGTGTGGTATAAGAGTTATTTTAATTGGTAAACAATTGAGGCATAAAAACTTAGTCTCTAGACTACATTCCGCTTATACTTATTGTCTGTATTATTTTTACTATACAAATAGTGATTAATGCAAATCTATACAAACAAATTCAAAACATAATTTGTAAGAAATAGAACCAAAGAAATTATAAAATATCATAAAAAATCTAAGAAAAGATTAAACAAACTACAATATACAAAAAATAAAGAACTTTAGGCATAAAATATTTTTAAGACTTGGCCATTCATAGGGAGGATTTCTAACTCCCCCTCCAATGATTGTAAAATATATGTTGAAGGACCAATATTTTGGGAGATTTGAAATGGGCCTAACCAGACGGTATGAAATTTAGTATGTTTTCCTTTACCCTCATGGGATTTATCCCATTTTAGCACCAAGTCACCGACATCATAATATTTGTTATCAACCAAGGATCTATCAAACCATTTTTGATCAATTTGTTGATGAATATTAAACTTTTCTTTGGCCTTTTCTCGTTCATCTTCCAATTTTAATAAATTTTCAAGTCTACTCTACATTGTTGGGCAAGATTTATCTCTAACAGATTGGGAAAGTTGTAGAGAGGAAAGAAAGATATTAGGGGGAAGAATAGCTTATTTTCCATAAACAAGGAAGAACAGAGAGTTCCATAAGTTTGTCTTTGGTGTAATTTGATCTTCCCACAAAGCATTTGGAAGAGCTTTATGCCAATTACGTTGATTTTCTTCAACAATTTTCTTAATAATTCTAATGAGATTTTTATTAGTGGATTATGCTAAACCATTTCCCTATGAATAATAATTTGTAGAATATTTGATTTGAATCCCTTTATTAACAATGAACTCGGTTAAATTCAAAGACGAAAAATAGGATGCATTATCAAATACTAAAGAGTCAAGGATACCAAACGTGGTAATGATACTTTGTTCAAGGAAAGAGAAAACATTATCGTCGTTTACATTTTTTAGTGAAATGGATTATGTCCATATTGTAAATTAATATGTTGTGGTGAGTATGTTCTTGTGTAATTTTGATGAATTTGGATTAATTTCTCTAATTATATCAAGTCCCCACTGTAAAAAAACAAAATTTGATAATCATGAGATATAGAGGAAATGCAATTTATTTCTCTTTTCCTGTAGAAATATGATAGATTTTACATTTCCTAGCAAATGCATGAGCTCCTTAAATAATGTGGGCTAGTAATAACCAGCACGCAGAACTTTATGTGTGGTGGTGTCCCCATTGAAGTGTCCCCCTATTGGTTTGTTGTGTAACTCCACCAATACTTCCTTTGCATCTGCATTTCCGAAGCATCTTAATAAAACACCATCATAATTTATGGGAAAAAACACTCCATTAACAAGCCAATATTGAGCATCTTTGAGCCTTAATGTCATGTTCTTCTTTGATTCCAAATATTGTTGATCAGTACCATGAGAAAGATAAAACTTAAAATCAGTGTACCATGAGTTGATTGAAATTGGTACATAAAATATCTCATTAACCTCCATTTCAACTTCATCCTCCCAACCAATTTATTCATTTGTTTGAGAACACTCAGACTCAGCTGCTAACTTGCAAATACCTTGTCCTCTGAAAATATTTACAAGATTAATTTCCAGATCATACTCCTGGAGCGTGGTCATCCAATTTTCTCTTTTATCTCTCAATTATTTTTGGACTAACAAATGACTAACTGCGTGATATGGAACAATCACCTTGATGTTTTCTTTCAATAGGTATGGTAAACAATGTTTCATTTCTTTAAAAAAAAGTGAAGGATTGCTTCTCCACTTTCGGATACTTTAATTCAGCTCCCTGCAAGCTAGAACTCTTAAAGGAAATAGGCACTTCATTGTCTTGTCATTTTTTCTGAGTTAGCACTATATCATAAGAGAAATTAGTAGAAAAGGTACATAAAATGAATTCTTGATTGAAATTCAGACACATAGGTGTTAGATCTTGTTCAATTGCTTGTTTAATTAAAGTAAAATACTCTTTGTCTCGAATGTTCCACTTAAACAAAGCATTTTTCTTGATCATATCTTGGAGTGGTTTTACTAAATCTGCAAAACTAGGAATAAATCTTCTCACAATTTTTTTTTCCCTAAATATGATTGCATAGAATCTTTATTGTGAGGAAAAGTGATTTGTGAAATAGTTTGTTTTCTCTCTGGTTCTATCATAATTCTAAATTTAGATACAATAAAACCAAAAAATTTATCTTTTTTTACTACAAATATAGTTTTCTTTGGATTAAGAGATATTCCATACCTTCGATAACGATAAAAAAATTGTTTGATATGATGTAGATGATATGTTATGTCCTTCGAGAAAATCGTTACATCATCCAAATATACCACTACTTATTTATTAATTAATCCTCTAAAATCAATGTCCATCGCTCTATGAAATGTGGCACCAAAATTAATTAAGCCAAACGACATTTGCATGTATGCATAAGTGCCCCATTTAGTTATAAAAGTGATTTTAAATTGATCATTGTGTGCTACCAACACCTAGTTGTATCCTGAAAAACCATCCAACAATGACAACATCTTAGAACCTAAAACACACTAAAGGATTTGCATCATAGGTGGAACAGGGTAATTGTCTTTGTTGGATGCTTTATTCTGATTTCTGAAATCAATGAAAATCCTAATTTCTATATTATTTTTCCTAAAAAGTACCATATTTGATACCCATTAGGAATGTTGAACGAGAAATATTTTTTTTCCTCCGACATCTTATTGAACTCTTTCTTAATTTGTTGTTCCATTGTTGGGTGCATTTTTCATAACTTCTGCTGAAACGGTTTTGCATCTTTATTGAGTGGTATTACATGTTGAATTATCTTAGTATCCTATGTCAGATCATTGTAATTTCAAGAAAAAATGTCTTTATACTCCTTGAACAATCGAATAAATGAAGCTCTCTCAGTGGGAGTACATATGGTGCCTAAATTGATATTTTGTGGGTATTGTCCAGTACCAAGATTAATTACCTCATATTGAATTAAGGAGCTATTAGTTTTACAGTTTTGTATCCCTTAAAAATTATCTTGTAAAGCATAGCAATGTTTCATTCAAACCATAGATTTAGGAATGGCGTTTTCACTTTTTGATTCTTCATCTAGAGATATTGTACAAATTTGATCATCATGTTGATTTTCATCAATGATAGATCCCTTGAAAGTATTTTCTTGTGTGAGAAATTTCAAAATATGGTTATCGTCATCAAAAAATTATTTTTGAAATAGTTTGTTTTCTCTCAGGTTCTATCATAATTCTAAATTTAGATACAATAAAACCAAAAAGTTTATCTTTTTTTACTACAAATATAGTTTTCTTTGGATTAAGAGATATTCCATACCTTCAATAGCGATAAAAAAAAATTGTTTGATATGATGTAGATGATATGTTATGTCCTTCGAGAAAACCGTTACATCATCCAAATATACCACTACTTACTTATTAATTAATCCTCTAAAAGCAATGTCCATCGCCCTATGAAATGTGGCACCAACATTAATTAATCCAAATGGCATTTGCATGTATGCATAAGTGCCATATTTAGTTATAAAAGTGATTTTCAATTGATCATTGTGTGCTACCAACACCTAGATGTATCCTGAAAAACCATCCAACAATGAAAACATCTTAGAACCTGAAACACATTAAAGGATTTGCATCATAGGTGGAACAGGGTAATTGTCTTTGTTGGATGCTTTATTCTGATTTATGAAATAAATGAAAATCCTAATTTCTACATTATTTTTCCTAAAAAGTACCATATTCGATACCCATTAGGAATGTCGAATGAGAAATATGTGTATTCCTCCAACATCTTATTGAACTCTTTCTTAATTTGTTGTTCCATTGTTGGATGCATTTTTCATAACTTTTGCTGAAACGGTTTTGCATCTTTATTGAGTGGTATTACATGTTGAATTATCTTAGTATCCTATGTTAGATCATTGTAATTCTAAGAAAAAAATTCTTTATACTCCTTGAACAATCGAATAAATGAAGCTCTCTTAGTGGGAGTACATCTGGTGCCTAAATTGATATTTTTTGGGTATTGTTCAGTACCAAGATTAATTACCTCATATAAAAGACTCATACTCAATAATATTATTGGTGCATTGGAACTCCAAATGGAAAGCCATCATAAATGTGTTTCCTTGAGAATATTTGAGAATGCATCTAGCCCCCCCCGCCCTCACTTGTCTTGGAGCCATCAAAGAATAATGACCATAAATTTTTATTTACATCCAACATTGTTGAATTTGAAAATGAATTTATACATGAACTTAAAGAATTTATAGAAACATTTACAGCAATCTAAGTTGAATGAAGTAGGTGTTTAATAATATGTCTTTTGTTATGAAATTTCTAGCGCTCTGCAACCGCGAAGCTTTTGATGCACGCTCTAACACCAAAGCTCTGCCGCTAAATTCCAAACTCTGAAGGCGAACGCCTCACGAGATTCCTGCACACCCAGAATGATCTCGGGAGAGGGGGGGAAACCCCCCTCGTACAGTGACATCACTACCAATGAAAAAAATGGAATCCGTGCTAAGCACCCTGCCTTTGAGCCACCGGCGCACCTGCGGGATCAGCTCTTTACCCAAGAACAAGGACTCAGAAAAGAAATGGAGCTAGAACCCAGCTCATCTCATCCATAAGCTTCCAAAGGATGGGAATCAGGCAAGTGTATACCACAAATGGACAAACCCCCACACTATCACATCAAATCAACTCGGGTAGGGGAGCACACTCAGTTTATGATGGATCATGCATTGATCGGCAAATTCTTGGGCCTTTGGCCGACTAAACGAGATCTCACACACTGGATCAAGGACTGGTGGAACCCCAAAGGCGATTATGAAGTCCATCTTAGCTCCAAGGGATTTTTCACAATAATCCTGTACAACCTTGAAGACAAGGACAAAATCTTTGGCAATGGACCATACTTCTATAATTCAACGGGACTATTTCTGAGATTTTGGACAGACAAATTCAGCCTGGAGAAGGAGGACTTTACAAGATCACAAGTATGGATCCTTCTGTACTCATTGCCTCAGGAATTCTGGTTGGAAGAAATACTCATGGGCATTGGAAACACCATGGGACGATACAGCAAAGCTTCAAAAGCTACAAAGATGAGGAAGTACACCTCATACGCCCATATCTGCATCTATATGGACATATCAAAGGCCTTGCCAGGATCTATCATGCTTGAATACTAGGATGACGACTGGAACCAGACCATTGACTATGAACACATACCCTTTCGATGCAGGAAGTGCCACGAGCACAGTCACCTATTCAGAGATTGTTGTCTAAATGCTACAACCACCAAATTCAACAAAAGAAAGAAAAAGGATGGCTTCGCCAATGTCACAGGAAGATGAAAGAACCCATCAAGGAAACAGAACCAAAACACGATCCCAAAGATCCCCAATAAAAACTCCTATGACATTTTGAATCAGCTGCCAGAAGAGGAGGAAATACAGAACCCCCATCAAGCAACAATGCAAGCAAAGGGAAAAAGCACTGAAGTGCCAAATACAACCCACTCAAAAGAAACAAACCATGCAGAACAAATAGGCACAAATGGAGACAACACCATGCTCATGGATGAAATGGATCTGGCAGATATAGACCTGGAAAAGTTGGAGGAAGCCCTCAATCAAAAAGACCTGCAACATATCCTAGTAGATCAGCTCCGTAAAGTTCATAAAGTGTTTACCAACTCCACAGCAGGATCTATAGCTAGACTGGGTATTACGGTAGATCCAGGATCAGAACCCAAAAGAATAACCAAGGAAAACAAGAGAAGGGGACGCAAACCAGCCTATCAACTTATTAAAGAGGCAGGGCACCTAATGATCAACTCAGGCCAGATACAGAGGTTATCGGAGGGATACCTCCACCCCCCTCCACCTTCCTCATGATGAAGACAAT
>CBVK0102103444.1:0-22301 GCA_900067695.1 Picea abies
ATGCCCCAATTAAGGGGTAATGAGCCAATATTAGGGCTTAACATAATCCCTACTAGCATATGCACTTAATGAATGCCCAAAACAACTTTGCTACTAGCGGAGCGAAGAACCATGAGCCCATAAATGATAAGATATTAAGATTATCCTTGCATAGTTGTGAAAATTTTCAAAAGTTTCAGAGAGGGATCATAAGCCACTTATGACTTACTTGATATCAAGGTGCTATAGGGGCTAGACTGACATCCAAAAATGTTGACACAGAATGACCGAGAAGATGGAAAGAATTGGACGCTTTCTCCTCTTGTAATTTGCAGATTTTGACAATAGAATTTCGAGTTGGAACTTGGCCTTTGAATATTTCAATCTAGGCATGGCTGAATATTTCAAGTCAAACCACTTGGATCTATTAATATTGTGAATCACCATCAAATTGAGGAAAATTTTTCTGAAACACACGACTGAATTCATGTAAAAACTCTAAATCGGGGGCATCCTCTGTAAAAACTCCAAATTGGTGGGCGAAAAAAACCTAAGGCCAATGGCCATTCACAAATCGAGGCGAATCATGGTCCTTGGCCCTATGAAAAATCTAAAATTGTGGGTGAAAACCTCGGAAGATCAATAACTACTCCCATAAATCGGGCAAAAGGGCAGATGACCGCCATTTTTCCAAGGCGAAAATATAATTAATATTTAAATTTCGACCGCCATTTTGGGGCTAAATATATAATTAATATTGTTTTACAAATAAAGTGGGGGGGGCGAATTGGGATTAATATGGTTTTTTTTTTAATATATAAAATTCGCCTTGCCAAAATTTGAAGGGGTTAGATTTCGCCCATGGGAGAAATTTTGCCCCTAAAATTTTCTATGCTCAAAATATTTCCCAAGCTTCTATTTATCACCTCTGTTTTCCCATCAGTTTGAGGGTGGTATGTTGAACTAAAGTTGAGATTGGTGCCTAACTTTTTCCATAAAGTTCTCCAAAAATGACCCACAAATTTTGTGTCTCTGTCAGAAACAATACCTTTTGGTAATCCATGCAACCTAACAACTTCTTTAAAGAAAAAATATGCAATGTGAGTTGCAACATTGGTCTTCTCACAAGTTATGAAGTGTGCCATTGTTGAGAATCTATCAACAACAACATAAATTGAATCAGTACATTGTTGAGTTCTTGGCAATCCTAACACAAAGTCCATACTTAAAGAGTCCCATGGTCGGTCTGGAATTGGCAATGGCTGATATAATCCAATATTTTGTTTCCTTCCTTTTGCATACTGACAAACCCTACATCTTTCAACAAATTTGGTAGAGCTAAAATTGGATGTTTTGTTATCTTCTTCTTTAATAATATAAAACTTTTATCAACTGCTTCTATCCATTTAAATGGTTATTTGGTTCCTTTAAAGGTTTCTATAATTGGAGCACATATCCCACTAAAATCCCTAATGATTTTTCTATAGTAGCTTGCCAAGCCATGAAAACTTCTTACCTCAAAAACATTCTTTGGAGTAGGCCAATTTATTATAGCCTTTACCTTTTCCTGATCCATCTTCAATCCTATTCCAAATATCACAAAACCCAGATAAACCAATTCTGTCTTTACAAAACTACACTTTTTCAAGTTGATCAATAGCTTTTCTTGTTGTAGTTTATCTAAAACCAACCTGAAGTGTCTCAAGTGTTCTACCCTAAACTGATTGTAGATTAGAATATCATCCAGATAAACTATAACAAATTTACCAATGAATTCTTTAAGTACTTCATTCATCAATCTCATAAAAGTTCTAGGGGCATTTGTGAGTCCAAAAGGCATTACCAACCATTCATACAATCCATCATTTGTTTTAAATGTTGTTTTCCATTCATCTCCTTCTCTAATCCTGATATGATGATATCCACTTTTCAAACCCAATTTTGAAAAATACTTAGCACCACTTAATCAATCCATCAAATCATCAATTCAGGGTAATGGAAACCTATACCTGATTGTAATTTTGTTTATAGCTCTGAAATTTGTGCACATTCTCCATCCTCCAACTTTCTTCAGACTTAGCACTATTTGAACTGCACATGGGCTCAATATTTCTCTGACCAAAACTTTATCTAACAACTCCTAAACCTGATTTCTTATCTCCTCATTCTCCTATGGGGTCATTCAATATGCTACTTTATTCAGAAGGTTAGCCCCTGGAATTAAATCTATATGATGACTGATACTTCTCAATGGAGGTAATTCATTTGGTAAATCATCAACCACAATATTAGCATATTCATCCAACAAATCCTTAACTTCTTCAGGTAGATCATTTAAATTTGTGCTAGTGAGAATTACCTTTGGTTTACCAATCAAGGCAAAATGCATCTCTTCCTTTTTAATGTCTTGCATAAATTCTTTTCCACTGACCAATGTGAATTTTGGGTTGTTTTCTTCAGTCGTTCCTTCATCCTTCAATGGTAAGAGAATGTGTTTTTCTCCATCTTTCTCAAAAGTATATGTGTTGTTCCTTCCATCATGTATTGTCTTTCTGTCATACTGCAAAGGTCTACCTAGCAAAATATGACACACATCCATGGGCATAACATCACAAAGTGCCTTGTCCATCTAGCTTTCAATTTGAAACTCCACTTCACATTATTCATTCACTATCAAATGATGTCCCTTTTGCAGCCATGACACCTTATATGGAACATGGTGTGTTATCTTCTTCAAAGACAAATTTTCAACCATCTCTGTAGACACCAAATTATCAGTACTTCCACTATCAATAATGACTTTACAAAATTTACCTTTGATTTTGTAGACAGTTCTAAAGAGTGTCTTCCTCTATGCAGGTTCCTTAATCTCTTTATGTGGTTTCAACAATATTCTCTTCATCATCAAAGACTCTCCAACTTCTAGTACATTATCATGTACATATGACTCTACACTTTCTTCTGTCGGAGCAACATTTGCACTTCCTCTACTAGTGGAAGCATTTTCTGTACATTCAAATGATCTATCCCCAAACTTATTACATCTAAAACATTTGATAAAAGATCATTCTCTGCCACCTTGTTGTCCTCTACCTCTTGCTGATCTACAACCTCTGCTCCTTTGATTATGCTTTCTTGCTAGTTTTTCTTCTGCCTTAAGAGAAAATTGGTATGCTTCTTCAACATTGTTAGGAGATAAAATACCAATTTCATCTTGGATCTCATTTATTAATCCATTAAGATATCTAGCAACTTTCTCGGGGTTTTCTTCTATATGACTAGTTCTTATATTCAATTTATAAAACTCTTTAGTGTATTCTTTAACTAACATACCTCTCTGTTTCAAATTCTGCATTTAAAAAAAAATATTAAGTTGATAGTCTTGGGGCATGAATTTACCTTTCAATTTTTCTACCATTATGTCCCAACTCTTGATTCTTGTCTTGCCTTTGTTCTAACTCTCAACTTGTAGTCCATCCCACCAGAGAAATTCATGTCCTTTCATCCTTGTTATAACAAATTTTACCTTTTTCTCATCAGGTACATTTTCATATTCAAAGTACTGATCCAATCCATCAATTCATCTACATTCAAGTTGCCTTCATACATTGTCACCTCCACTCTTGGTCTAGAGCTAAATCCCATAATAAGTCTAATTAATTTTTCTTCAACACCTTCTTCTTTAGGCTCTGGTCCCTCTTCAACTTCGGCAACTTCTTCTTCTTCTTCACTGACATATCCGAAGTTAGCACCTCTTTGTTGAGCAACTTCCATTGCCTCTAATAGTTCCTGAAGGTTTCTCATTTCTTCAATGACTTCAAAATTTGCAACAGGTCTTCCTCAACCTCAACCTCTTTCTCATATTCTAAAGGCCATATTCAATTATCCTTTCCTGGTTGGTGCACTCTGATACCAATATGACGACCAATCTGAACTGGTTCCCTTCTCTTAAGATCAAATAGTTCTGCAAAATCCATTTAATTAAGAGTATTCAAATTAAATTAAATATTCAAAATCACCTTATATGGGCCTTTGGCACCTTCCTTCACCATGTGACCAATCGCGAAAACTGAGGGCTAAAACTTTGTTCTAACTACTTAATCATACAACAATGAGCCAGGAGCCATAGGCTAGTTGATAGAGCTAGGAATTTTGGCACTAAACTCCTTGAATCTCAACTCCATAGGACCACAGGCTGGTGACCGAGAGCTAATTTGTGGAGGGCTGGAGTTTTGGTCTGAATCCCAAGACAAGGGGGTCAATCCATCGGTTGTCAATGCGTGGATTTCTTAATTTGCATGTGTTGAAATTGTTGGGGGGGGGGTGCCTCCAAATTAAACTCCTCGCAAGTTATCCACCCACAATTAAATGAGAACCGTCAATCTTCATTTTTAATCAACGATCTGATTAGACTTGTGGTTCGCCTTTTTATTTTTCAACGATTTCGATTATAATTGGATCACCATTGATCCTATCATGATCGACGGTGAATATTCCTCAACTGCAGGTGACATGTGAACCATTGATTCGTCCACGTTAAATAAACAAAAGACACAGTACTTGACAATGCGGATTTCACTGTGTTTAAGGGTCGATCTTGAACCTATAACACATATTCATTCTCACACCATTTGACAACATAATATAATCCAAACAATTTAACACACATAGTTCGACAAGCCTAAAATTCTTATTAGAAGAGGAATGAAAATGGAGGGACAATAGCCGCGATTTCCTTATAGGTCTCCTAGACCTTTTCACACTCACACTTCTCACTTTGCAAGCCTCTCATACACACTTTGTCTTGCATATCTTCCTTTTAATGCAATAAGGATCAAATCAACCCAATCCATGGAGATATGATCGAATCTGACCAAAATTACACAGAACCTCTATTTAGCTTAAAACAACTTGATTCTGATCCTAAAAGATAGGATTAGATCCAAACATAATTCCCATTTTATCTACTTCTTCGACCTCCTATTACATTCGTGGCAAAAATTCCTTCTTCTAGAACACCCTAGACTATTACAACTTAGGAAAAATGATTAAAACAATTACGATGAGGAAACCAACTTCCTCTCATAAAGTTCCTAAGACCTTAGAGGTCAAACACTAAATTGTTGTAGAAGATGCTCCTGGATCAGACTCCCGAGGAATAAAATACTTGTTCTTGGGCCTGTTGTAGTAGTTCTTCAATACTTGTACAATACTTAGATATTTCTGCTGTTGTCGTCAACATGGCATCTTCAAGTGGTTGTCCCTTGCACTTGACTAAGTAATGAAAATACTCCTTGCCACTTGTCTTCTTTACTATCTTCTGGTCTAAAATAGATTCAATCTATTTCTACTGTGCTATATATAGTTGTCTCTCCCAATCAATACTATGTATGCTATCACTGCTAGGTGCATATGTGAAATTATCTGTTGGTTCTTTAATAAGGTACAAATCTGATACATTAAAAAATGGAGAAATTCCAAGGTTACTTGGAAGTTCTATTTCATAAGAATTTGAGGAAAATTTTCTCAACACTTTACATGGTCCAATCTTTTTAAGTTTTAATTTATTATATCCCCCATAGGAAACCTTTCTCTACTAAGGTGTGCCATGACCAAATCTCCAACTTCAAAATCCAACTGTCTTCTCTTTAAATCTTCCTTCTATTTGTACTTTTTGTTGTTGTCCTGTAGTTGTTGATTGATCCTTTCCTTCAATTCCGGCATACATACTACAAAGTCTTCACCATCAACACTTCTAATTTCTTATTTTCCTAGATTCCTTAACTCATAAATTCCTCCAAGATGCATTCCATACAAAATATGAAATGGACTTAATCATGTGATTCTATTAGGTGAATCATTATATGCAAACTCTGCTTGTGCAAGTACATGATCCCACTGTTTGGGATGCTCACTTACATAACATCTCAAAATATTTCCCAAGCTTCTATTTACCACCTCTGTTTTCCCATCAATTTGTGATTGGTATGCTAAACTAAAGTTGAGATTGGTCCCTAACGTTTTCCGTAAAGTTCTCAAAAAATGACCCACAAATTTTGTGTCTCTATAAAAAACAATACCTTTTGGTAATCCATGCAACCTAACAAATTCTTTTAGAACAAATCTGCAATGTGAGTTGCATCATTGGTCTTCTCACAAGCTATGAAGTGTGCCATTTTTGAGAATCTATCAACAACCACACAAATTGAATCATTATCTTGTTGAGTTCTTGGAAATCCTAACACAAAGTCCATACTTATAGAGTCCCATGGTCGGTCTGGGATTGGAAATGGCTGATATAATCCAGTATTTTGTCTCCTTCCTGTTGCATACTAAAAAACCCTACATATTTAAACAAATTTCTTGACATCGGTTTGCATGACAGGCCAAAAATAAAATGTACTTAGCTGAGAAAATGTCTTATCCTATCCAAAATGTCCTACTAATCCACCATTGTGCTTTTCCTTCAATATGTTTTCCCTCATTGAACATCTTGGAATGCATAGTTTGCTTCCTTTAAACACTAAACCTTCTTGAATCATGTAATCTAACCATAGAGTTCCGTCTCTACTTACTGAATTTTCACAAACTACATAAGCATCCTTAAAATCTACATCATCTTTATACATTTCTTTCAACTCATCAAATCCCATAACATTTACTTGAAACTCTTGTAAAATCCAGTTGACTCTACTCAATGTATCTGCTACCTTATTTGATTAGCCACTTATATGCTTAATAAAAAAAGTGAAAATTTGCAAGAACTCAATCCATTTGACATGTGTTTGATTTACTTTTATTTGATTGCTAATATACTACAAGGCACAATTACCAGTGTAAAAACAAATTCCTTTGGCATGAGGTAATGTCTCCATTTCATTAGTGCTTGAATAATTGCATAAAACTCCTTTTCATATGAAGAATATTTATGCTTTGCTTCATTTATTTTTTCACTAAAACAAGCAGTTGGTTTCTTCTCCTTACTCAAAATAACTTCTATTGTAGTCCCACTTGCATCACATTCAAATTGAAAGAGTTTATTAAAATATGGTATTTCTAAAATTGGGTTTTCTATTATCTTCTTCTTTAATAATTTAAAACTTTTTTCAACTGCTTATGTCCATTTAAATGGTTATTTGGTTCCTTTAATGGTTTTTATAATTGGAGCAAATATCCCACTAAAATTCCTGATGAATTTGATATAGAATCTTGCCAAGCCATGAAAAATCCTTAACTCAAAAACATTCTTTGGAGTAGGCCAATTTATTATAGCCTTTACCTTTTCCTGATCCATCTTCAAGCCTTTTTGAGATATCAAAAAGCCCAAATAAACCAATTTTGTCTTTATAAAACTATTCTTTTTCAAATTGACTAGTAGCTTTTCCGGTTGTAGTTTATCTAAAACCAACCTGAGGTGTCTTAAGTGTTATTCCCTAGACTAACTGTAGATCAAAATATCATCCAGATAAACTATAACAAATTTACCAATGAATTCTTTAAGTACTTCATTCATCAATCTCATAAAAGTGATATGGAAATTTTTGATTTCAAAAGGCATTACCAACCATTCATACAATACATCATTTGTTTTAAATGTTGTTTTCCATTCATCTCCTTCTCTAATCTTGATTTGATGATATCCACTTTTCAAATCCAATTTTGAAAAATACTTATCACCACTTAAGCAATCCATCAAATCATCAATTTGAGGTAATGGAAACCTATACCTGACTGTAATTTTGTTTATAGCTTTGGAATCTATGCACATTCTCCATCCTCCATCTTTCTTCGGACTTAGCACTGTTGGAATTGCACATGGGCTCAAGCTTTCTCTGACGAGACCTTTATCTAACAAATCCTAACCCTGATTTATTATCTCCTCATTCTCCTATGGGGTCATTCGATATGCTACTTTATTTGGAAGGTTAGCCACTAGAATTAAAGCTTTATGATGACCGATACTTCTCAATGGAGGCAATTCATTTGGTAAATCATCAACCACAATATCAACAAATTCATCTAGCAAATCTTTAACTTTTTTAGGCAAATCATTTAAATTTGTGCTAGTGAGAATTACCTTTGGTTTACCAATCAAGGAAAAATGTACCTCTTCCTTTTGAATGTCTGCCATAAATTATTTTCCACTGACTAACAAGAATTTTGAGTTGTTTTGTTCAGTCGCTCCTTCATCCTTCAATGGAAAGGGAGTGTGTTTTTATCCATCTTTCTCAAAAATATATGTATTGTTCCTTACATCATATATTGCATTTTTGTCATACTTTCTAGTTCTACCCAACAAAATATGACACATCCATGGGAATAAAATCACAATGTACCTTGTCCTTATAGCTTCCAATCTGAAACTCCATTTCACATTGTTGACTCACTATCAACTGATGTCCCTTTTGCAGCCATGACACCTTATATGGAACATGGTGTGTTGTTTTCTTCAAAGCCAACTTTTCAACTGATGTCCCTTTGCAACCATGACACCAAATTATCAGTACTTACACTATCAATAATGAGTTTACAACATTTACATTTTCTTTTGTAGACAGTTCTAAAGAGTTTCTTCCTCTGTGTAGGTTCCTTAATCTCTTTATGTGGTTTCAACAATGTTCTCTTCATCATCAAAGACTCTCCAACTTCTGGTACATTCTCATGTACAAATGACTCCACACTTTCTTTTTCCTGAACAACATTTTCACTTCCTCTACTGGTGGAAGCATTTTCTATACATTCAAATGATCTATACCCAAACTTATTACATCTAAAACATCTAATAGAAGATCCCCTACCTCTTTTATAAGGTCTTCTCCCTCTGGAAACACCACCTCTTGGTGGTTGTTCTTGTTGATGTGAGTTGTTGTCTTCTTCCTTTGGAGCTGAAGATCATCCTCTACCACCTTGTTGTCCTCTTCCTCTTGCTAAAATGCGACCTCTACTCCTTTGATTTTGCTTTCCTTATGGTTTTTCTTCTGCCTTAAGAGCAAACTGGTATGATTCTTCAACAACATTAGGAGATAAAATGTCAATTTCATCTTAGATCTCATATCTTAATCCATTAAGATATCTAGCAACTTTCTTTGGGTTTTCTTCTATATGACGAGTTCTTATATTCAATTTATAAAACTCTTCAGTGTATTCTTTAACTGACATACCTCTCTGTTTCAAATTCTGCATTTGTCTAAAAATATTAAGTTGATAGTCTCGGGGTATGAATTTACGTTTCAATTTTGCTACCATTCTGTCCAAGCCCTTGATTCTTGTAATTCCTTTGTTCTACCTCTTAGCTTGTACTCCATCCCACCAGAGTAATGCATGTCCTTTCATCCTTGTTACAACAAATTTTACCTTTTTCTCATTAGGTACATTTTCATATTCAAAGTACTTGTTCAAAGTACTAATCCAATTCATTAATTCATCTACATTCAAGTTGTCTTCATACATTGGCACCTTCATTCTTGGTCTAGAGCTAACTCTCATAATAACTCTAATTAATTTTTCTTCAACACCTTCTTATTTAGGCTTTGCTCCCTCTTCAACTTTTGCAACTTCTTCTTCTTCTTCTTATTCTTCATTGACATCTCCCAAGTCAACACCTCTTTGTTGAGCAACTTCCATTTCCTCCAATCGATCTCGAAGGTTTCTCATTTCTTCAATGACTTTAGCATTTGCAACAGGTCTTCCTCGACCTTCGCCTCTTCCTCCTCGTATTCTAAAGGCCATATTCAATTATCCTTTCCTGGTTGTTGCGCTATGATACCAATCCATACTGGTTCCCTTCTCTTAAGCTCAAACAATTCTGCAAAATCTGTTTAATTAAGAGAATTCAAATTAAATTAAATATTCAAAATTACCTTATACAGGCCTTTGGTACCTTCCTTCATTGTTTGACCAAACACTGGAACTGAGGGCTAAAACTTGGTGCTAACTACTTAATCATATGGCCATGAGCCAGGAACCATATGCTAGTTTACAAATCTAGGAGTTTGGGCGCTAAACTCCTTGACTCTCAACTCCATAGGACCATAGGCTAGTGACCGATAGCTACTTTGCAGGGGGCTGGAGTTTCGGTTTGAATCCAAAGACAAGGGGGTATTGCAATCCACCGGTTGCCGACATGTGGATTTCAGAATTTACATGTGTTGAAATTGCGGGGGTGCCTCCAAATTAATCCCCTCACAAGTTATCCGCCCGCAATTAAACGAGAACCGTCGATATTCATTTTTAATCAACGGTCCTATGGGACTTGTAGTTCGCCTTTTTATATTTCAATGATTTCGATTAGAATTGGATTACCATCGATCATATCGTGATCGATGATGAATATTCCTTGATTGCAGGTGACATGTGACCCATTGATTCGACTCTTGATCTTGTCAGTGATCCTTCCCATCAATGTAATACATGTTCGTAGTTCCAAGAAGCCTCCTCTCTTTTGGCTCAAGTTTCAAAAACTCATAATCCAAAAACATTTATAAAATATTTTATCCATCCAAAATGAGATGCAAAAAAATGAGGAAAATAGTTCCTTATTGGAAAATGATCCTTGGGATCTTGTCCCTCTTTCAAAGGGAAGAAAACTTGTCAGATTTAAATGGACAAATAGGAATAAGTATGCAACATATGGAAATGTTGATCAACACAAGGCATGGTTAGTTGCAAAATGACTTTCTCAAGTAAGAGGAAGTGACTATAATGAAACCTTTTCCCTTGTAGCCAAAATGAATTCCATCTACCTTGTTCTATCCTTTCTACATCATACAAATGAGAGGTCCGTTAGAAGGATGTTAAATCCACCTTTTGGCATGGGGATTCATAAGAAATGTTTTACATGGAACAACCTCTTGGCTATATTCAAAATGATTCCAATCTTGTTTGATGCCTTAAAAAATCTCTCTATAGCCTTGAGCAAGCTCCGTGGGTGTGATACATTAAAATGGATAGATTTCTTCTTGACACCAATTTTTCTAGATGTCATTTTGACCCCAATGTCTATACCAAGAAAACAAGTGATCATCTCATCATACTTGTTCTCTATGTTGATGACCTTATACTCACTAGTAGTGACCCCAAACTTCTAACCCATGTGAAATCCAGTCCTAAGAAGAAATTTGACATGACTAACTTGGGGCATTTGCATCATCTTCTTGGTCTCCAAGTCTTTCAAACCAAAGAAGGAATTTCCATTTCCTAGCCTAAGGACCTTCTTTACCACTTTCACATGGAAGATTGAAAACCAACCCAATCTCCCTTCTATTCTAGAGTTAAACTTGTAAGTTTTAAACCCCTTCAAGTGAAGCAATGCATATAGATTCTTAAGTAAACATAAAGTAAACAATGGTACACACACAATAAACCAAGATTTACCTTCGAAACTCTTAACCAAGAAAACCAACAAAACTCAAAGATATATCTTTATCTTCTTCATTGTGCCTTCTTAACCATTCACAATACAATACATATGTATTATGATAACCCATATTAGATTACAAGCCAATCCCTTCACCAAGATTAGATTGTAATGGGTTAAAAACCATCCACTGAAATGGCATAAAAGAGAACCAAAAACAAAACCATTTTGTTTTCAAGGAACTACCCTTAACCCCAATGAGGGGGGTCGACACTACCCTCGTGCACCCCCCCGCCCCCAACTAGTGAAAATATTGGATTTGTGCATGGTGCAACTAACACCTCATGGATGAATGCACAATCCACATGCTAAAACTAACGTCTCATGGATGAATGCAGAGTCCACATGCTACAACTAATGCCTCATGCATGAATGCACAATATACATGTTGCAACTAAAGCCTCATGGATGAATGCACAATCCACATGTAAAGGATATAACGCATCTCCAATAAAACTTGCTACTACTTTTTCCACACCCAAAGTGTCTGCCACTTTGTATCGTTAGTTAATTGGTAACATTTTGTATTTGACTCATACCCATCCTGATATTTCCTTTGTTTTTAGTCTTGTTGCTTGGTATAAGCAAACACCCCATTAGAGCCATTAGAAAACAACAAAGAGGATACTTTGTTATATTTGGGGTACAATTTAAATTGGAATATATTGTAGTTCACATCAGACTCCTTTGTACATATGCACTTCATCCAAAAGTTTCTTCATGTTCATATTCTCGAAGTGCTCTATTATAGAACAAATGATCAAGTTATAAACATTTTCATAGAAATCTTTACATAAGCCCAAGTTTTCAAAATTTCGAGCTATGTTAGTTCAAAAAGTTGTCATTATGGAAATAGTCTATGAATAAGTGCATTATACCAAAAAAAAAAACAAGTAAATGCATTACTTTGTAAAGGACAAAGCATATAATTTTTGTTTTTTAGGTGATATGTACCAAAACCAATTACCATGCAGATTTTGAAAGAATTTGAACATCACAACAAAGTCCAATCACTCAATCAACTAAGTATACATCTCTTTTATGAAAAGTTACATATATACAAAGCCACTTGCTTGTAAAAAAACTACAAAATAAAGAAAATTAGATTCCTTAAATGAACCGATATCTATAATTAGTCCAATCACTCAATCAACTAAGTATACATCTCTTTTATGAAAAGCTACATATATACAAAGCCACTTGCTTGTAAAAAAAACTACAAAATAAAGAAAGTTAGATTCCTTGAATGACCCGATATCTATAATTAAATTTTTGCAAGACTATGACAAGGAAACAAATACTTTATGTAGAGAATTTGGGAGACAACAAAAAGTTCTTTGTCACAAAGTGGAATATAATATATTGTTGTTTCTAATCGTTTATTGTATGGAATCTTGAAGAGTTAAACACGGTCTCATTGTTTGTACCATATATTATACATTTTAAACCAAAAACTCTCTCTTTTGCATACATGGCTAGAACATACATACCACCAATTGCATTTATATGAGGGTTATTGTACAAGGAAAGGAACATGTCGAATGAGAGAGACACGCCTACACCTTTTACTTTTGTTTCACTTTACTTTATTTTTTAATGTATTCAACTCTTGAGATACTTTTGTCTCACTTTACTTTTTTTTTTTTTAATGTATATTCAACTTTTGAGATGCTACCTTTTGTTTCTCATTACTTTTTTTTTAATGTATTCAACTCTTGAGATACTAACTCATAATTCAACACATCTATGCATGTGTTTTATTTTTAGTTTGGTTGATATGAGGAAAGATGGTTTTGTTCCCCTCATGGCCACATACAACCCTGTACACATTCACGAAATGCCTGACCAGCTCGAGTTAGAAGATTTTGATTTCAAAATCCATGAAGCCATGTGCAAAACCAATAAAGAGAAAATGTAAAGATTAGGTCTTTACGTTGGTGATCTAAGATTGATCCCAAGTTTCAATAAAACCCATATTTTGAAAGGCATTGAGCCAATTACATAATTTCAAATGGGATGCCAATGTTCTTTATCATTTTATAGATATAAATTAGCCCATATAATACTATAAGGTTAAGAGAGAGTGAATATATATATATATAATTTGATGAAGTCTATCACAGTGTTTTGATATATTAATATAATGATACGAATGAAATCCATTGAATTATGATGGAATTTTATAGTTACAAAAAAAAATAGTAGCAAGGGGTACAATTACATGACTCACTATTACATTCGAGGTTAAATTACCATGTTAAATTGATGTAAAAACATCAAAATCATTTTTTTTTTTTGGATTCTTGATTTTGGATAACAACATCGATTTAATGTCAAATTTCGACAACATTAATGTCAATATATTGATTTTTTTTCCTCAGAAAAAGAGTAATTTTATTTCATATGAAAGAAAATTACATTATGTAGATGCAGATTGGTATGCATTGTTTGGAAAAAGAACCATAGCCTAGCCATGGTGATAGTAAAGCAGCCCCACATGGGCCGCATTCACAATTTAAAGTCCATATACAATAAGTTTGAAAGTGTACTTTAATACAAAAAACCTGTCAGATATTCGCAGAGAAATATCCAAATAGATGCCCGAAGATCATTGAGCCGAACCTAAAACCTGTGGTGTGTCAAGAAACCCATCGAGCAACAAAAAAGAAGAGTGCCTGAAAATTCAGTCTACTATGCTTGTAAAGCATGATCAATAAAGGGCCGATGGTAATACTCATAAAAATTACCATTGTTGTCTTCAAAAATCATCCACTACCCATGCTCTATCTGAAGCCCCTCCTTGGACAAGAGATCGACCATCATATTCCTTTCCCTGTAAACATGATGTATATCAAAGGAGTCAAAAGTAGCCATGAGCATTTGAACTTCTTCAAGAAGAGGAATCAAGAGAATATTGTGACATTGATTTATATTCCAGATCCAATTAACAACCAATTGAGAGTCACCAAACACTTGAATAGAATTTACATTTTTTTCAATTGCAAAAAGGAGAAGAAGCTTAATAGACATTAGTTCAATATAGTTGTTTGTTCTAGCCCCTAGCTCCATTTTAATTTTGAAGCTAACTCGATCTGATAGGTGCAAGATAGCCCCCCTCCACATCGAAGACCCTATTTTGTGAGGCCCCGTCAAAAACATCCCAAGGCCGATGAAGGGTTATTCTTTCTGGATGAGTTGTCCTTCGGGGTACCTTATCTTTTGTTTGAGGAAAATGAGTGAGGATACTTAGACATTGTACAACAACAATTTTGGATGGAATTCCTTTGCTTTTGAAGATTACTGAGTTTCTAGCCAACCAGGTACCCCAACAGACCAGAGGCGATAATGCTTTGATGTTTGAGAATGAGACATCAGAGACCCAAGATTTCCATGCTTCTTCCACCGATTGGCCTTGCCAGAGGATAATTTTACCCCAAACTCTGGAAAATCCAGTCCATACTTCCTTGATGAAGGAGCAATGAAGGAAAATGTGTGCTTGGTATTCCTCATCTAACATGCCAAGAGCGCACCACCCTGGTCCAACAATTTTGCATTTTTCATTAATTCCCAAGTTGGAACTTTTTTTACTAAGAGGCACCATAGGAAGAGTTTTGATTTGAGAGGGGAATTTAAATTCCACAACCCCTTCCACCACCATTCTAATTATCTTAGCTGGAGATCCATATTGAGATGAATATACCCCTCCTTTGGTGTATAGATCCCAAAATGGTCTGTAACCCATACCAACTCATCTTCTTGGTCCTTTAACCAAATGTGAGTAAGATTGAGGGCCCTAGTGTAGGAAGCCCAAGAGGCTTCAAAGCCATCATCCAAACCAAGATGATGGTGAAATTTCCATTCATGGGTCCAAATTGAGGTGTTAACTGGATCCCCAACCTGGTTAAGATAGAAAATGCCTTGTTGTTGGAGACTTGACACCAAATTGTCCGGCAATAGATGAGAGCCCAAGCTATGTGGCCATGGGTCCCTGCCCACTCTGACCTTATTTCCTTTCCCAACCTTCCATTCCAAACCATCTCCAATCACATCAAAAGAGAGAACCATTGCCTTCCAGATAATAGAAGCTACATGGTGACTTTTTGTGGGCCTTCTAATCTATTCATATAAAGAGTCTGGTTGAATATATTTATTTGTCACTATCTGGATCCAAATATTTTCAGTGGAGATTAGCCTCCAAACTGATTTGGAAGCCAAATATTTTGAGAATAGGAAAATATTCTTTAGGCCCCATCCTCCCAGAGATTTTGGGAGAGCCAGAGAGGACCATTTCACCCATGGGATTATGACTTTTTCTTGATTCCTTGCCCACAATAATTTTGAGCATAATTTAATTATTCTTTCTAGGGTCCCTTTAGGAATCCAATCTAAGGACATCCAATAGACTGGAATGGCCTCTAGAACATATTTGACTAAGACCAATCTGCCTGCTTGAGAGAGCCATTTGTGGCTCCATATATTTAGCCTTTTTTTCTAGTTTTGCTATCATCCAGAGCCAATTTGACTTCCTGTAGTTGTTTGGTTTAAGATGGAAACTAAGGTACTTCAATATAGAATTGAACTCCTTGATCTCAAAGGGAAATAGGGATATGTATAGGCTAATCTCCTCCTCTTCCAAATTTTGGATTGACAATGAGGATTTTCTGTCATTTATCATCATCCTAGTGGCCTTCCCAAAAAGATCAAGGATTTAACGAAGTTTCTCTGCATCCCCTTGCAATCCATTACAAAAAATCAAAACATCATTCACAAACAACAAGTGGGTGATTTAGAGGGTGGGGGAGATGAAAATCCCACCAAAATATCTATTGATTTTTGCTACTTCCAGTGCCCTACTGAGACCCTCCGCTACCAAAAGGAAGAGGAGAGGTGATAAGGGGCATCCTTGTTGAAGACCTCTCTCAACTTTAAATAAAGGGGGCATAGACCCATTTATCAGGGCAACAAAAGAGGTAGTTGTAATGCAGCTCATCACCCATCTGATAAAATGGATTTCAAAACCAAAGTGTGTTAAAAGAAGCCTGATGTAGAGCCAATTTACATGGTCATAAGCTTTGGAAAGATCTATTTTTAGAACAAATCCTTTCACATTCTTCATTTTTATAGTATGTATTCCTTTTGGAGCCACACCAATAGCTTCATGTATCTGTCTTCCATCCAAAAAACCAAACTATTCATTAGAGATGGAGATAGAGGAATTTTTTTATTCTTCTTGCAATCACTTTTGCAATGATTTTATAAACACAATTACATAAGGATATGGGCCTGAATTCATCCAAACTCCGTGGGTTGTCAGACTTTGGCATCAGAGCTAATAAGGTTGAGTTTAACAGAGCGTGCATGTGACCCTCTTTGTGAGATTCTTTGACAATCATCAAAATATCCTTTCCAATTAAGTCATAGAAGTCCAAGAAAAACTCAATAGACCAAACATCCAGGCCTAGGATTTTTCTTTTATGAAAGCTAAGGAGTAGTACCTTAAGCTCATCTTCCAAGACCTCCTCCAACAAATATTTGTTCCCTTCCTCATCTACGAATCTTGGAAAATAGTTAGCAATTTGGAGAATCTCTGCTATATTTGATTCAATTAAGGCTTTGAACAAGTTTTGGAAGTGGGACTTCCCTATCCGAGACAGATCGGGAAAAGATATGACCTCCCAGATGGTATTCATGATCTTTCTCCCATTGAAAAATGTCGGAAATAATTTGGTGTTATCATCCCCATTCTTCAACCAAATTTCTCTACTTTTTTGCCTCTAGGCTTCCTCTTGTTCCTTCAAAATATGCCTATTTCTTTGCTCTAGGGAGAGAAGCACCACTTTGGACTCTGGATTGTTGTATCCTTCACCTTCTGAGTCATAGACTTCTTGTAGTGCTTCCTCAACTTCCTTAAGAGATTTGACATCCCTTTCTCTTTTTTCCTTGGTCCACCTTATTGCCTCCTTTTTTACTCTCTTTAAATTTGCAACAAAATGGATCCCTGGAGCAACTCCTCCTTCTGTCGAAAGAGGTTCCCAACACTGTTTGAAAAGTAATTGGAAACTTTCCTCTTGAGCCCACATTGCAATGTACTTGAAAGGGCTTGGAGGCTTGCTCAATCCTCCAACTAATTCAAAGAGATTGGGAGAATGGTCTGAATCCCCTCTAGCCCCAATCCATTTCCTTAGATGAAAAGGTTGGGTTAAGAGGTTATCAGAAATCACAAATCGATCAAGCCTCTTTGCTATACAATCCTCCGCTGTCCACTTATTTCTCCAAGTGGGACCCAACTTAATAGGTAAAAGGTCTGAAAGACCTACCTCAACAATGAAAAGTCTGAAAATGTATGTAAGAGGATTTTCTCAGGCCCTTGGTCCCCAAACTTCAGCTGTTCCTAGAGAGAAATTTAGGTCTCCCCCTAGAATCATGTCTTCCTTGGAATTTTTTTTTTTTCCTTTAAGTTTTCCCAGAAAGAAACTCTGTCTTGGTAAGGCCCATGAATATTTAAAACAGAAAAATTCTTACCCAAGTCTGCACATATAATATCAACCCCCAGACCTGAGTCAAACCCCCAGGAGTTGATAAGCTTGATATTTGTCTGATTCCACCCTATCGACAATCCACACGATCTGCCTCTGGAATCAAGGCCTAGAAACACCATTGTGGAAATATATTTTGTAACAACGGTTCCACTGGCTCACTTGCTCCTAAAGTTTCTTGACGCAGTAAAATATCTGGTTGTTGGGCCTCCAACAACCTTTTTAGGGAAAATTTTTTGGAGGGGCCTGCCAAACCCCTACAATTGAGGGAGAGTATTCTCATGGGGGAAACCCTTCCTTGGGATTCACTGCTCTAAGTGCCCCAAAAATTGAGAGTTAGTTTCCAGCTGCTACATCAATCAAAGATTTATTATGTGCTTTGGATAGAAAATATTTTCTCTCCCTACCTTTGTGACTCAACGGGGCATCACGATTTTTTCCAAGACCAGAATTAATCCTGCCGGAGGTCCCCTCACCTGTTTGTTTTTTATATTATAGAATATTTTTGCCTCTTCTGAATCCACATAGGAGCTCAACACTTCTCCAAGATCCAAGGGATTAGACATAAGACTTAGGAGAGGGGTGGGAGAGGATGGAGCAAGATCCTTAAAGGTTAGGAGAATTGAGTCTTGTGAATAAGTGGGGGGAGGGGAGGGAGAGTTATCCACTACAGACAAGGGGAGTTGACCATTGGAGATGAGGCTAGAAGAAGAAAATGACCCAAACCAGTCTTTCCCTAGAATAGCTAATGAATTAATTAAAACATTTATGGACTGAGAAGGCATATAGCACATACCCTGAGAGGAAATGCTCGATCGCTCTAAATCCAGAAGAGAGGAGCTTCCATGCTGACGGGAGGGGGGAGCCCTAGTGAGTGCAATAAAGATGATTTAATATGAGAGGTTTGAAGGGGTTCTGAGCCAGAGATCCCAAGCACCGGCCTTTTACTCGCCCTATCAAAATCCTCTTCAGTATGTCCCCTGCGGGTCATCTTTGGGCTGGAGAAAACTTGGGAATCCTTTTGAGCTTGAACCACATGTGGATCCGAGTGATTATTCTTTGGCTTGAAAGAAAGTGGGCATTGACTCATGACATGACCTTGCCTATGACACCTTCGACACGAGAAGGGGATTCCTTCATAATCGAGCTTTTGTGAGAAAATTTCCCCTCCTAACGCAAGTTCCAATTGCTCTGCCAAACCATCTCTGAGATTAATTTGAACTAAAATCTGTGCCACTACATACTCATCGAAGGTCAAAAAGGACATATCAACGTCAAGAAAAGTGTCAAGAGTGTTCTCGATCATTCTAAAAATCTTTGTAGTCCAGAATTCCAATGAAAGACATGGAAGCCTCACTTAGATAGGGACAACATCTAGTCGTTCCTTACTGGCATAAAAAAAGGCGTCCATAATTTAAAAATCGTTGGGGTTGAGTCGATGCTCCATGGGGATTTGAGAACCCAGAGCACATTTTCAGATCTAGTAAATTTGAAAGCGAACCAACACCTCCCCAAAATCCTCACCATAGGAACATAACCTAAGTGCCTTGACCATAAATTGCTTGCCCAATATTTGAGGGTTTTAGCATTAAAATGATGCCCCCTGACATTTCCAACCACCGTCGTGGAGGAAAAATCCAAGACATGGGCCATTGTGATGTCCTCCCCTAAACCCAACCTATCCAGTGCTCTTTTTGGCCCCACACATTTGTTCTTTTTCTTTCGAACACTAATCACTTGGGCCTGGGGGATCTGTTGTGACTCTTCCTCCTGAGATATAGGACCCCCCCCAATGGATGGAAATATACCCAGATCTATCATTGGCAGGGATGATCCAGTAGGAAAATCATGCACCAGTAGGGAATAACTGAACTCTACATACATAAGAGGATCTTGAAAACCCTTCTGGGGGATATTTAGGTCTGTCGAGGAAAAGTAAGTTGAAGGGCTCATCACAAAATTCCAGGCTAAAGAAGAGGTCATCGATCCGATATCTCCTAGAAAAGACCTTAAAACTGACGACCCTGCATGATCATATTTCCCCAAAGTCCCACACAGGGCATGAATGAGAAAAAAACCATTGACTCAATAATACCGCCAAAAACTAATCTAGGGTCTACCGCAGAGGAAAAATTCACTTCAGAATGGAAAGGAGTGTCGTCCCTACTAGGGAAAAGTGGACCCGACACTAGAACCAACGATGAGGACCCTCCTCCCGACAACACAGGAGCATTGTCACCCCATGCAAAATACATGCCCAACAAGGAACTTTCCAAGTAGCCTGTTGGAACTCCCTAGATATCCTCACCTTCCATTGAGTATGCACTATAGTCTAGGAGTTCCTCCTCCTCTTCCCAACCTCCAGCAAGAGATTGCATATCCCCCGAGAAGATCGCCTGCAACTACCATAAAAGACATCGTCAGAATATCCTTAACCCATACCCGATCTAGGGTTTCCACAAGCCCTCAATATCTTGATGTTACTAATGTTGATATATTTACATTTTCATGTAGAATGTAATATAGAAAAATGTTTACCATGTTAAATCAATGATTTTAACATGGAAATTTCAACATTAGAAATGTTGATATATGGAATTTTCTCTATGATTTTTTAAACATAAATCACCATAGAAAGCTCACGAGAGCTTTCCATGTTCTATCATGTGCTTAAAATGGAGTTTGTATGTGAAAGTTACAACCTTGGGAAGCTATAGTTTTGGAGGATCACAAATATGAGTCATAACCACCTTAATAATAAGGCAATAAAAAATGTTGAAGAGACAATATCTACATTACTTATCAATACTTATAAGATACTTAATCAAATCATCATTTATTTAAGATACTAATATACATCAATAGTTAACATATGTTAAGTGATAGATTGAAACTTATATTAAATTACATATCCATGCTTTTGTTGAGGAATTTTTACAAACACTTTGCATGCAAACTACATTACCTTTGCTCGGGCATTTCTACAAACAATTTGCATGAAAAGTACATTTCCTTAGCTTAGGCATTTCTATACACACTTGGATGCAACTTTTCTTCCTTTGGCACAAGGATTTTTACAAACACTTTTGATGAAAACTTCATGTTCACTTTTGATGAAAACTTCATGCTTTTAGTATAGGCATTTTACAAAGACTTTGCATGAAAATTATATAGGGAAAACATTCAAGAGATTTTATGAACTTGCTAATAGTAAAATCTACCAAAATGATAAAAGGTAAGTACTATTAAGTTCACTCTTGTGGTTTCCATAATGTAACTTGAAACCTCTTTAAAAATTTGTAATTTTCATTGCACAAAACTAACAAACAAATATGAGAATACATAAAAAAACATGCAATAAAAATTCATAACCAACAAATGAAAAGAAACTCAAATATACAATACACATTCTTTTAAAACTTAAAATTACTATCTATAAACTTAAAATTACTATCTATGCATACAAAAAAGTTACATGATAGAGTTTTTAACCTGTTATCACCCCATAATTTATGGGAATCATCTTATGACTTGGATATTATCTGTATCTGGTGATTTGGTTCACAAATGATATTGCATTCTTCAAATAATTTGTGGAAAAAGAAAAAAGAAATAAAGAAAGAAAAGGAAAGGAGGGCTGAAAAGAATCGAAGCAAAGGCCCCATGCAATAATATCAACTTGGTCATACCTTTCAAGCATGACCAAGTTCTTTTAAATTTTCAATGCTGATAGGTTAGTGAATGCATCTGATCATACCGTCTAATCTTGGTCAGATAGCCCCTAGGTTACAACTAGTGAATAAATCTGATCAGACCATCTAATCCTGATCAGATAGCCCCTAGGTTAGAATTAGTGAATACATATGATCAGACCAGCTAATCCTGATCAGGTAGCCCCTAGAAAGAATAAAATCTTGACCCAACTGTTTAATCTGGGTTAATTGCCTTGTGACAGTAGGTTAGGACGTAGGTTAATTGCCTTGTTTCCCTTGCCCAAGTGAAGCCAGAATGATAAAGATGCTACCCTATGACTCCAATGCCTAAATGCAATCGAATTGATGTCCCCCATGGTGGTGTATATGAGAAATATCGAAAGAAAACCCATGAAAATACCCTTATCCTAAGTTTTTCTCACATATGACTTTTTCCACCCCCACCTATGCCTCATTCACATTTCAAAGGCCTAGATCATGGCGCCGAAATCAACGGCTCACGGTTGATTCTGGACCCCCCTGTTTTTAACGGGGGGGGGGGGGGGGGTCCGAAATTGGTTATAAATCGGGCGCAGATCTGAACGGATCTCAATAAGGCGCACAAATCGACGGTCCATATTGGATTCTGGACCCCCCCCTCCGTTCTGCCTTTAACGG
>CBVK0102103444.1:22310-46633 GCA_900067695.1 Picea abies
GTTCTGCCTTTAACGGAGGGGGGGGGGGTTCTGGAATTGAGAATAAAGAGCGCGCAGATCTGAACGGTCATCATACAAGCGCGCAGATCGTTGGCTCTTAATCATTTCCGAGCTCCCCTTGGTGTTCTGTCTTTAATCAAAGGGGGGGGGTCCGGAACGAAGATTTTTTCCGGTCGGCCCCTTGTTACACATGGCGCGTTTCTATTGGTTCACGAGTCCCATCCACCACATGCTGTCTGACACTCCATCGTCACCCTCCACTCAGCCCACTTGTCCCACTCGCGTCTGGATCTGAGTCCCATCCTGTTACTACTGCCAGTCCCTGGTGTCAGCGCCATAACACCCTTCACTTATGAACAACCCCCTTTGGCGACTTTACCCCCCATTCTCAAACCGCCATGTCAGCCGTCCGTATACTCTATTTACAGTCACCTACCATGTCACCCCAAGTGGCCCGTTATACATTAATGACGGGATAAAACGCCCGTTGTCATGCTGACCGTTTTCCCGCGTCCGACCGAACCAGTTTTGAATAAAAACACCGTTATGCCCATCTTCACTCGTTATTCATTCATTGCACCAGAGAACTAATCTATCATTTTACCATTGCTTCCCCTTCATTTTCCTCCACCATCAGTGGACCCCACTAACGTTGTTTGTTGCAGGTACAGTCGCTGAGATGGCGTCTAAAACAAGACCAGCTGAAGATGAAGAGAATCCGTTTGTCCCTCCTCCGGTCGATCTTGATAAAATCCCTCTGGTAGACAAGGACCGCTTGATAGCGGACACAGCATGCAACTTTGATTTCTCTGATCTGCAACCATGGCTCCGACAAATTTTCCTAGATCAGAGTGACGAGATTGGGCTCTGGGAGTCCAATCTGCCCCTATATCTGTTCCCCCAAGTCCACCATTTCCCAGAGCTTGCGCTCAAGTGCCAAGCTCACTACGTCCCCGAGCAGAAAGCCATTGTTTCCTCCCTGGGGGACGTCCTCTTCTTCATTACCCCAGAGGATATCGACCAAATGATGCAGATAACCCGCCCGGATTCTGCAGCCCCATTCAACCTGGAAGTCCTAACCGAGCTCTACCAGAAGACGAATTTTCCGCAAAGAGCTCAGATTTTCGAGCTTTTTTCCCCTCCTTCCTCTCCAATCCCGACCACCAGCCCCCCGTATCCTTCTTCCATATTTTCCATCAAAGGGAACCAGATTGTTTCGGCTGTGTGTGCTCTACTTGGATACTTTTCTGATCAGTGGGTGGATGAACCCATCTTGGGTTTCCTATCCATCTTTTCGAATGATGAACAACCCACCACCCAATTCGATTACAGTAATTTCTTGGCCAACAACATCCATGAGCAGTTCATGAACTTCGCCACTGAGGGAGTGTTCAGGTACTCATCCATTTTGGCCTACATGTTCTTATACTTTCAAGCAGACAGGTTCAACTTCTCCATGCAGAAGATGGACTCCGACGGAAAGCCACAGCCGGTCTCAGCGTGGACGTCCCTCCTGAGGCGAAATTCGGTCGAATATGATTTCATAGCGTTCATTGACCAGTTCTACCACCCTGTGGTAAGTATGCTGAGTGGCGTGCCTGAACCACGAGTAAATGAAGAAGTCCGGAGAGTTCTGCATCTCTCAGAAAGTGCGAAGATAGGAGACTGGTACTTGTACCAGAATCACTCCGAAATCCGGCTCTATGGGTGCGAGTTGGCACCATACAAGCTTCCGAGATACATACCGGTAAGAATTTTCGCACTAGAGTATATTAGACAAATTATGAATTCTGATGATATTCACTTTGTTTCCCTCAAAAAGAAGCAACAGTTGCGGCTCAAGGGGCAGATAGGTTCATTTATCTGCAATAATAGAGGTGCCGGGGATGAAGCAGATAGACTCTTGAGGGAAATGAAATTCATGACAAGCTTCCCCTGGCATTATGATCCCCATGGCATCATTTCCGACATGAGGGTCAAGAATAAGAATGCTCCATATGTGCATGAGCCTAGGCCAGAAATCGAAAAATTTGCTAATCAAGTAGAATGGGAGCCCGATACATTGGAGGACGTAGAACCTGTTGTCAGGTTGGAACAACAGGGGCCCTCAACAAGTGCACTTCCTGCTACCACGCCACAGGCCCTCAAGGAGAAGAGGCCCCGACAGGAGTCGTCTCCTCCTGTGACCGAGGTGTCAACGGAGGAATTTCAAATTCACTCCAAAAAGCCGAAGACCATTTCAACGACAGGCACAACAGTAGAAGCTACCACGTTGACTACCACAGTGACCACTACTGGGGCCAAGCAGTTCACTTCATCTTTTGGCTCTAGTCAGCATAAAGAAGTAACAGTAAATACCAGGGATTCTCCCTTGGATACTCCACCAAGCAAGACTGGGCCCCAGCTGGGAATTTTTGAAAAATATGACTTGATCAAGAAGAGGAACCAGTCGCTCACCAGCAGTGCTTATGCGCAATTCCAGAAGCAGTCCTCCACAGCCCAGCATAGGTTACCGTCGACATTCGATTCAGAAAAGGGCAAGATGCATATGGCATACCTTCATGCACTAGTGCCGGACCCCAAGGCTATATCTGATTACAGAAGGACCACGTTTGAATTCCAAGCCAAAGATGTGCATCCGGCAGATCAAATGGATATGCATAAGCAAACTGGGGAGATGATTTCCCACACTTTAGCCCGCGTTGCAACTTCTGCGGCAAAGTATCGGACAACATTGAGCAACGCCCAGACCCAACTGAAGCTAGAGAAAATGTCTTCCTTCGCGAAAGACAACAAGATAAAGACTCTCGAGGAACTGGTCCTCAAAATCGGCTATGACCCAGCGAATGTCAAAGCTGCCGAGGAAATGATTAAAAAGAAGAATGCCGACATCGCCGCGTTGAGAAAGCAGCTGAAGCTCCCTCCAACAGAGGATCCACAGACGAAAGAAATAGCTGAAAGAGAAGGCGAAAAGGATGAGATGCTGAAACTTCTCATGGAGCAGAGTGCGCAGTTAAGAGAGATGGAGGCCGAGATGGAAAAACTTTTAAAGGAAAAGGAACAGACGAAGACAGTGGAGGGCATCACCTTAAGTGCTATCCCCATTGCAGGATTGAGCACAGCGACAGTGACTGCAGTTTCGTCCGCAACTACAGAGCAGGTTCCTGAAGGCACCGTAGACCTGGCCAAGTCTATGGAGAGAATGAATTTGCAAGAGTCTGAAATCGGCAGGCTCAAGAAAGAATTGGAAAATCTCCAGGAGCTGAAGACTTCCTTTCAGACTAGTCTGTCAAAGGAAAAACAGGTGAACGAGCAGATGAGCAGAGAGCTGCAGCAGCTCCAGACACAGACATTGGCCGGGAAAACCTTGGCTGAAGTTAAAGAACTTGTGTGGACTGATATCTCTAAGTCCATCAATGAAATCTGGCCAATGGTTCAGATCATGTTCGAACAGAACGAGTTGCTTGAGAGAAGCAAACAGGCAGTGGAAAAAATCAGAACGGAGCTGGGTGACATGCCTGCACAAGCCAATGACATGATAAGGTTCCTCAATTCAAAGACCAGGGAGGAGCTAGAAGAGTTGAAAATCGAAGATAGGACTGAAACTATCTTGGAGGTGAAACGAGTCCTGACCAAGAGAAGCCTCATGCTTCAGCTAGAAGAGAAGATCCAAATCATGGACCAGGGAGTGCAAAGGTTCTTCCACAAGATAGATGCTCTGACAAAGAAAGGGTTGCCTGGCATGAAAGTCATAAACAACAAATTGATGGTGCTTACCGATTATAAGAAGAAGTTGATCGAAGTATCCAGGGACTCTGCTAAATTCGCAGGGATACAATCAAACATCACAGGTAGAGCTTTCATGGAGGCACTGCACTTGGATATTGAGATCCAGCATGAAATTAAGCACATTTTCGTCGTCAAGCCTACTTTCGCTAAGTACACAGACATGGACGAAGTGTACCGGATGTTGCTCAAAGTGACAGTGCCAACTCATATCCGATGGGAAGAGCTGTGCGATCTACTAGATTAGTAGATGAGCTGTTTTTCCAGTCAACTGTCCTGTCAGCAGAGGTTGCGGAGGTACCTCACCAACGACCTACCTAGAAGTTTAGCAAACAGTTATGATGAATCACCAAACGGTTTTGATTAGTTGAGTTAGTTATGCTAATAATAGCATGGACACGTCCTTGTCAGTTATGACAGGATCCTTTGTATTTTGACTTATAAATACTTCCTTTTTCAAGGTATTGGGGGTGGTTGTTGATTTGCACACCCGACTGCTATCAAGCTGTAACATTTTTGAGTTCCACCATTAATAAAGAAGAAGCATTTCACAGGATTCTTGCGCATTTTTCACTGGTGATGTGATCTCCTTAGTCACAGTTTTCTTGCTACGTGATCATCTTGTTTTTTTCTATAACTAATCTATACAAATAGCGTTATGTTGCAGGATTTATCCCTGATACCCTGTTTCCGATTTTATAGATTTTAATGTTCATCTTCTAAATAGTTTCAATTAAGAGATTCTTAAGTGCTTGTTAATTGGAGTTATTTTCCTCACCTTTTCTTCTGTCCATCGCTTAAATTATTAAAGATCCAGTGAGGGGTGTTATCTCGCCTTGTGAAAGATTCCTTCAGCGTTTCTGGTTGCATCTCAGATTTTATTAAGTACAGACCCCATAGCCCAATGGATGTGTGACTTGTCTCAACCAATTTTAAAAAATCCTTTACAACAAAACAAAGCTCGAGCCTCTAACTAGCCTTATATCTTAATTCAAACAAAGCTAAATTATATAGAGAGATCCCTCTCTGAAGCTGGAAGGGCTAGATCCCAGCTTTAAAAGCGGTTGGTTAAGGTTACCTTTGTATATTTCTTCTTTTCAACCTCTAAGAAATTTACAGAGTGATAACATAACCCTTTTTGTTTTTTTTGTAAAATCTATTGTCCAAGGAATTTTCTTGCAATTAAAATTTTATTAGTTTTCTTGCAAATATTTTTTTAGGGTGTAAAATTGCTTTTTCAGGGTGCAAGGGAGGACATGGGGAGGAAAAATATTCTCAACATTACGGGTTCCTCAAAAAGAGGGTTGAAACACTTCACAAAATGGAAGCCATCATATCAATAAACTCATCCATTTAAACATAAAATCAACCTTCCCCACTATAAGAAACTAAAAATATAAGAGTTATGTCCATGAAACATGACTATAAAAAAATAAAAATGAAGAAGACAATTACCAATAGAAGCCATTATCCAAATAAGATGTCATCATTTAACTACTACTACTACAAAAAAAACTAAATGTAAGACATAAAAAAACAATGAAAACTAAATTAAAAAAAAAAACAAAAAAACAAATCTATAACAAGAATAAACCCCTTTAAACAATGAAAACTAAATTAAAAAAAAAAAACAAATCTATAAAAAGAATAAGAAAATAATTGGAGGAGATTACCTCCAAGATTGTGAAGTTATCCTCCAGAAGTATGCCTACCCTTCTTTGAGAGAAAATAAAACTCTACCCTTATTGGGCGAAAAACCTTGGTGTTGGAAATGAGAGGAAAAAATGTTAAAAGAGAATGAAAGAATGACATGGTTTAGGGTAAGGAGAGGGTTTTTGGTTTAGAAATGGAGTAATTTTATTTAGGAAATTAGAAATGGGCGAAAAACCTTGGTGTTGGAAATGAGAGGAAAAAATGTTAAAAGAGAATGAAAGAATGACATGGTTTAGGGTAAGGAGAGGGTTTTTGGTTTAGAAATGGAGTAATTTTATTTAGGAAATTAGAAATGTGGGCGAAAAACCTTGGTGTTGGAAATGAGAGGAAAAAATGTTAAAAGAGAATGAAAGAATGACATGGTTTAGGGTAAGGAGAGGGTTTTTGGTTTAGAAATGGAGTAATTTTATTTAGGAAATTAGAAATGAAGAATGTTGACAAGTGTAAAAAGTGGATTTAAAGTTGTCATTTGGTTTATATTTACTTTGATATTATTTTATGTGAATGTATTGAATCATTTAATTAGAAATAAAACATAATTTAAATATTTACCATTATTTGAATTTGAATACCCACTTCCCATAACTTTTGTGCACAAACTCCATAACTTTTGTGCACAAACTCCATTTTAGGAGTATAATATATTGTTGGAAAGATTTTAACTAGAAATTTGCGATGATGTATTTATTCTTTTAAATTTCAAATATAAATTTCAACCTTTTAACAAGTTCTTGTTCATTAATTTCATTTGGATTTTCACCTTCTAGGGGTGAAAATTGAGACCATTAAAATTTTCCAACATAGTTTCCACTCTTAGAAATTTATGTATATAATTTTTCTAGAAACTAAAATTCTAGAGTATACCTATACAAATTAGGGTTGGCAATTATTGTATTGATTGATGGCTAGTGTACGATAGAAAATAGTACCAAGAACTGTACAACTTTGCAACTATTGTACAGTTGGTGATAATATGATGTCAATGATTTCTTTATGATGTATGGTGGTTATCTTTTATAACGTTATATAAAAACTCTATACAATGACAACTTAGAATGACAATAACAACTACGTCCAATTGATAGAGTGGCTCTCCCTTTTAATTCATCCAATCACATTCTCCTTCTGCTCAAAATTTCAAATTGATATATGATAATTGTATGATATGCTTCTTCAATTGGATTTGCAACTTGCGGGTGGTGGGCATCAGGCTCTTCATATGGAAACTAGGCAACGACTCAAATGTAGGATAAACATTTTTTAAAATGCAACTCCTTCATTGGTGACTACATATTATTTGAAAATGATGGCTCATTCACAAGTTCCAAGTAGCAACTTTTCACATCCATGTAGCATCCTACTTCAATACCATGTTACATGAGATAGATTACTTAATGATGAAACCCTACATAATATTGAGCCACATTGTTGAACATAAAGAGAAGATTACACACAATAAAACAATATTATATTATGAAAATGCTTCAAGCTATTATAACAAGATTCACCTCTCTTATATAGAATTTGAGAGGTGTTATTTGTCCAAAACCTTAAAAGCTAATAATAATTGAAAAAACTATATTTTAGATAAGTCACTAAAGTGAATTTATTACATATGTAAGAATTATATTCTAACACTCGGATAGTCCTACATCTGAGGTGATGAAAGGGGGAAGAAGGAGAGGTAAGAGATTTGCATGCAATCCCTCTTCAAACCACCTGGATTGGGTATTGTCCTCCCTTAATTCCTTAGAGAATCGAAAAAGTTGAAGTGAGGTGAATATGTGCAAGGAATGTGCATGACGAGTGCATTAAGTTTTGGACTAGCAAATAGAATTTAAAGAGAAAACAACAAATTGTCTACACTCTTATTAGGCTCAAAAAATCAATCTAAACTAGCTCTCGAGGTCGATCGTGGTCTAAAACAACTAACCGGGTAAATTTTCCATGCAAATATGTGTTAAAAAGGATTCAAATAAGTATTGGAATCCTACATCCATGACATTTAATATGGAACAAATTTATTAACAACCAAATAAAAGAGGAAAATGTCAGTGTTTCATGGAAACCTGCACAGGAGATCTAGCTAAAGCAATTACAAACGAAGCTTATCAAGAAAGGAAGAGAGATTCAATATGGAAGAATGAGAAAATATATTCACACTACTCCAATAAGTTGATGATTGATACATAGATCATGATCAATATGACACCATGAATGAGTGGAATACACTCATATATAGGGCAAAACATTCCATAATTAAGAAAAACAATCAAGCAGTTAGCTTATGCATGCATAATAGTGATGGTAAAAATAGAAAGTCTAAGATATAACTAGTCAGTTAACTCCCACTGAACTAGTGTGTCGAAAATAGAAATTTCTCCAACACCCCCCTAAACATCACTATGGAGTAAAAAATGAGTCCCGTCTACTAGGCCATTTTAGGTACTCATGTACAATGCAACTAATGAACACTGAATAAAAGTGAGGAAAGAGGGAAAATCACGTGGGAACAACCCCCCCTCAAAAGATTATGTATCAAAAGAAGAAAATAATAGCTGCTAGACAACTGTGTTCTTCACTGCAAGATGATCCTGCAAAGTCTGAAACTTCTGCTCATTGAAAGTCTTCGTGAAGATGTAGAAATCTTTATGGATCTGATGAAGTCCTTTGGAAACCTGTCGGGCCTTGTACTTCTTGATCATGTGGACCCATCTGCACCTGAAAATATTCCTTTCTGGTGGACGTGGAACCAGATTCCAAGTCTGGTTCTGTAGGAATGAGTCATACTCCTTCTGCATGGCTGCTTGCCATAATGGATTTCCCACAACCCTATTGTAGTTATGTGGATCAGTAGATTGAACCATATAGCAATGCATGGGCATCGCAGGTTGTGAACATGAAAGTACATGAGAAGGCTCATCATGCTGAGATGAAGTCATCCTCGAATCCAATGGATTCCCTACAAGGTTGCCTGCTGCTGCCTGAAGTGTGGTCTGTGCCTTCTTGGACATCTGTTGAAGCTTCGACGCTAGCTTCTTATCTGGCTGTACTACTTGCTTATTTCCATGTATAGATTTTGAGTGTATGGAATCATCCCTGATGTCTGAAACTGATGGAAGAACAAGAGTATATGCATGTTGCACTGGAGGTGCATGCAAAGTACTCTCCTTATGTGTAAGTAGAATAGAAGAGTCATTGTCATAAAACTTAGTGAATTTATACAACCTTGACTTGTGATCCACCTCACCAATTGCAATGATGGAATTGTCATGCATGTCAATTACTGAAACTGAATCTGATTTAAATTCTACCTTTTTACCTTTCTTAGCGATTTGATAAACTGAGAGCAGATTCATAGAAAGATTTGGAACATTAAACATTCTCAAAACTGCCATTGTGGAGTTCCACTCTCCCTTCTCTTACTACTAGTGCTGGAGTATCATCCCCCATGAGAATAGGGGGCCTTGATCATGGACTCTAGGAAGAGAAAATTTCCTCTTTCGCTGCCATATGATGGGATGCACTAGAATCTATAATCCATGAATCAGATGAGGAATTAATTGCAAAAAGATCATGATGATTACCTTTCTTAGGAGCAGGATCTTCTTCCTTCTGCTTCTTGACTCCCTCTAGAATGAAGTTTCCAAGGTTGTTCTGCTGAAGTGCCTGTGCCATAAGATCGATCTGTTTCTTCATGAACGTGGATTCTTCGTGATTCGGTTTATTGCAGTAAGTGCACTACTTTCCATTCTTCTTCTTCTTGGAATTTGAAGAGTCTTTGGAACCTGAAGAATCATTAAAGGGTTTGGAATATCCCTCCTTCCTGTTCTATTTGAATGACCCTTTTCCATCAAGCATGGTGAGTGCATGTGCTTTGGGATCTTTCATGAGGCCCATCTGTATGAGTTTTTTCTGCTCTTGTGTAAGAGACTCAATGAACTGAGCCAACGTAGGCATTTTCCAATTTGTTCCAAAAAGACATCTGCCAGAATGGAAATTGGAGACATATACAACGTATTCTGGTCCTAGCTTGGCCAAGATTGTTAGAATAAGTTGTTTCTCTTATGTAGACTTATCAATACCACATTCACCCAAGCTCAATAGAAAATATTTAAATTTAGTAAAAAAATCTTGTATATTATTAAAACTTTTAGGGTCTAAGGCATTCAACTCTACCTCAAGCATATGACCTTGCATCTCATCCTGCTTTCCAAAGAGTCCTTCCAGGGTGGTCCAGATCTCGTTTGGAGTCTTGCATGTGGAAACATGAAACCATAGATCAGTGGAGATTAACTCAAAAAGTAGTCCCATGGCCTCATCCGTACGATTCGTCCATCTCATCTTCTCAATCATTGATGTAGGTTCTGTTTCTGCGACCATCGTCAAATTATATAGTCCTTTCCTTCTGAGTTGGAATATTGCCTTGGGATTCCAATCAAAATAATTGTATGGCGTGAGGATTACCACCAAGTTTGACTGTATAATAGTTGTCCTTTCCATCTCTTCCACCGTTTCTAAGAACCCCTAAAAATTTACTCTCAATCTGCAAGTGAAAAATTAAGAAATTAGGAATTCGTATCAGTTTCAAGAGATGATCTTGAGGCTTACTTTCTGAGCAAACGGTGAGGAATCTCGCCAAATGGTTGAAAACGCAATTCCAAAATGGGTCAATCTACTTTCCTCGCGATCTGTTTCCTCAAAAACTTAATATTTTGGGAGCAATCACCGATGAAAGGTATGACCACAAATTTGTATCAGTTTCAAGAGGCTATCTTGCGACTTACTTTCTGAGCAAACAGTGAAGAATATCGCCAAACGGTTGAAAACCCACTTCCAAAATGGGCCGATTTACTTACTTTGTAGGCTGTTTCCTCAAAAACATAATATTTTGGGAGGAATAACTGCTGAAAGGTACAACCATGGATTTAGCTCGCCGAAATCCCGATTTTCCTTATTCTTTGGCTTGTCTTTCTTGCTCCAAGTAGCATAGCTCTGATACCATGTCATTGTTTCATGGAAACCTGCACAGGAGATCTAGCTAAAGCAATTACAAACAAAGCTTATCAAGAGAGGAAGAGAGATTCAATATGGAAGAATGAGAAAATATATTCACACTACTCCAATGAGATGATGATTGATACATAGATCATGATCAATATGATACCATGAATGAGTAGAATACACTCATATATAGGGCAAAGCATTCCATAATTAAGAAAATCAATCAAGCAGTTAGCTTTCCTTAGGAATGCATGCATGCATAATAGTGATGGTAAAAATAGAAAGTCTAAAATAGATATAGTCGGTTAAGTCCCACTGAACTAGTGTGTCAAAATAGAAATTTCTCCAACAAAAAATAGCAAGATGTTCGCACTCAATTAGGGTAGAAAACAAGCCCAAAATTACCTAGAAAGTGAATCTAACAAGGGATAAGGGAGTTGAGTGAAATAAATCACACTTGGAAAATCAAACCAAATCCCTAATAGGTTACTAAAACCATGATAAAACACGCATATGGGTTGAGAAAAAATTCAAAAAAATAAATCTCTAATTTCCTAGTGATTCAAGATTATTTCTAGGGAAAACTAGGTGTTGAAAATTAAATTTCTAATGGTTGTAAATTTAGGGCAACCCTCTATTGGGCTATAAACCAATTTGTAAGGTGTTGAGTGCACTAATGAAAAGGCCCACCTTGAAAGTTTTATAAAATTTTATCTATTTAAACAAGCAAGGCTACCATTTAGTTATAAAGGTCCATCCAATTAGGTTCACACATTTTATCTTGTGATGTGTAGTTGCCATTTTCTATGAAAAAAGTAAGTTGGAGAAAATTACTTGGATAAAGCAGAGTACTCTATGTAGTTCAAAGAAGGAGGGGTTAGCCCCTTCTTGTCACTAATTCTTTTGAGATATTTAAGTCACCGCGATGGAAGAATGATGTTTGCACAAAGGAAAAATTCCAAGACTTCCCTAAGGGAGTTTAGATAGACTTATCCAAGTAGAGTAATATTTCAACCAAGGCTAAACTAATCAATACTTTAAACAAATGAAAACCCAATAATAAATCAATCCAACAAATAAATCACTCTTTTTTATAAGAAGAGAATCAAATTTACAATGGGCCCCTTGTGAACATTCCTTGGCTTTGACTCCTAAATTCTAAAAATTGACAATGCATAAATTGAAAATACAAAGTCATCCACACCATTAGACAACATCTTTCTTTCAAAAGTGTGTCCATTCCTAAAAATATATATATATATATATATATATATATATATATATATATATATATATAAAGTGTGTCCCTTCAAGGAAAAAAGCTGGTAATTTTATTACATATAGAAACAAAATTACATTTGTAGATGCCAGTGGCATTATTTTGGCATTATTCCCTTCAAAATGAGATGCCAAGGTGTGTTCGTAAAAATTACATTGTCTAAATAGGTTCCTTTAGTGTCATGGCCCTTAAAGACCCAGTTACATAAAAAGTCTCAAAAATTTTCGGTTCCAGTATGGATCTGCCTATCAAAAAGTTGATAAGAGTAGGACCTTCTAACGATGTGAAGGAATTTGTATAACAAAAAGAAACTATTGCAGGAAACAACAATGACTATAGCCTGTACAACAAAGACAAAAAGGGGAAGAATATGCATACTACCTTTATTTAGAACCCACAGATGTGAAGATATTCCCTATCGATGTTTGGGATTTTTTTTCAGATTTTCCATACTCCCCTGTCCATTTATAGTCCACTTTTGGAGAGTACATCAACCTCTTGGTTTTGCTTCATGTAGACATGAGAATAATCAATGAGTAAGAAATAGTTTTTAAGCCTCTGAATCTCGGAAAAAATAAGTCGGAGAGAGTATTTGTGGAGCCTAGAGGAGCCATTCATCCAGTTTATGACACTTTTGGAGTCTCCACAGATGTGTAAGTTTACGATTCCTTTTTCCTTTGCTAGGAGGAGGATGAGGTTTAATGCCATCGGTTCACTGTGGTTGTTTGTGGATGGGACCAAGCCAACAAAGAAGGATATTGTGTGGATTTCATAAAAGGAAGATGATCCCCCCTACTCCTCCCCAAGAGGGTTATCCCTAGGATGCACCATCGAAGAAATCCAAGGATGATCTATTTGAATGGGGGTGAGGGATCAGGGGGGGAGGGTCTGGGAATTATGGGTAGGAGGAGAGGATGGATAAGGATTGGGTTGCACAGATGGAGGGGGGAGGATATTTTCCTCAAAGAGTGCTTGATTTTGGGCAATCTGAATGCCCCAAGTGGTTATGGGAGGAAGGGCTTTGAAAGGGGTGACATTTGGAGAGGAGAGCTAGTTTTGAAGTACTTCTTCAATTGATGTACCAAAGATTGTACATGTTGGTCCCAGATTTGTGCTAAGATATTTCCAAACCTCCTTGTTATAAGAGAACTCCAGGAAAAGGTTAATATTAGATTCATTTTTTGATTTGCAGAGACTACATCTGCCCAGTCCTGTGAAATTTATTCTCTATAATCTATCCCAGGTTGGTGCCTTGTTGTGTAGGAGCATCCACATGAACATCTTGGAATTTGGTGGGAATTTTAGTTTCTAAAGGAGTTTCCCGCACCGGGGAAGGGGGGCTTCTTGATTTGATAGGACTTTGTATCCCATTTAGGCCTGTATGTACCAATTGGATCTGGGGGCCATATGATTGTGTATTCCATATTCATGAAATGGACCCTGGAATGATTGAGTGTTATAGTACAGTCTACCCAAAGCTGAGAGTTATCTCCTTATAGGCCTAGTTTGTGGGCTTCCAACCATCTGCCTATCCATACCTGATTTAAGTAGAAGAAATCCTAGGAATTTAGAGAGTGAATTAGGGGATCAGGTAGGATGTGGTTGTTTTCACATTCTATCCAGGGGTGCCTGCTAATAAGACAATGCTGACCATTCCCAATTTTCCATATTAGGTATCTACCAATCAGTGGGAAAGATTTGAGGGTTTCTTTCCATACCATGGAGTCGTTTTGAAAGATTTTAGAAGGATTTCTAATCCAATCCTCTCTTGATTCTCGAGGTAAGTATTTTTCCTGAAGTAATTGAGGCCAAAGGCTAGTTCCCTATACCAGACTCCAAGAATTTTTCGTTTCTAGGGCATATGAAAATAAGTGGATGTCCTTTAGGCCCCATCCTCCCAATTATTTAGTGGAGGAAATATTTTTCTAAAAAGTGAGAACCAGTGAAGCGTGTGTGGAAGGGCCAGACCATAGAAATATGATAGAGAGTTTCCGAAGTTTATTGGTGAGAGAGATCTAGTAGACTGGGATTGCTTCTAGGAAGGATTTTACCAGAACCAATATACATGCTCTTGAGAGCCATCTATTGCACCAATTGTTGATTTGTTTTTGCAAGTTTTGCTACCAGTCATTGCCAATATTTTTTGACATAACCATTTTCTTTCGAGTGGAATCCAATGTACTTGAATCTAGAATCTAGGGACATATGAGGTATGCCTAGGATGTGTGCTTCTTGTTGATGGGTTTCCTTTGATAATCCCCAATAAAAGAATGAAGATTTTTCCTCATTTATTTTCATTCCCATAGCTTTGCAGAAGAGGTTTAATATTTCTTTGAGTTTTTGTATGGATATGATGTTTCCATTACAGAAGATGAGGATGTCATAAAAAAAAAGAAGGTGCATAAGGGAGAAGGATGAGATTACCAAGATTCTTTTGAGGCTTATCAAGGTGATCTCCTTGTTGATGAGTTTGTTGAGGCCTTCTACTACGAGGAGTAAAAGTAAAGGAGAGAGTGGGAAACTCTATAAGAGTCCTTTTTTTTTCTTGAATAAGGGAGAAGTTTATCCACTGATAAGGATAGCGAAGGAGGAGGTTCCAATAAAGTTCATAATCCATGTAACAAAGGAAATGTTGAACCCAATTTGTATGAGAAGGAGCCTTAGATAAATCCAACTTACCCTATCAAATGATTTGGAGAGGTCCACTCTGAGGGTGATTGTTTTTTGTTTTTTGTGTGAATTGAGTGAAGTGCCTCCTAGGTGAGACCAATTGATTCATGGATTTGGCAACCTCTTAGAAACCTGAATTGTTCTTGTGATATTTTTTTTCCGATAGATGATCCAAAATCCTTCTGGCATTTAGTTTTGTGATTATTTTGTAGTTGCTATTGCATAAGGAGATTGGTTGGAAGTGGTCAAAATATCAAGGATTATTAGACTTTGGGATGATAGAAATGAAGTTAGTGTTGAAAGCATGTAACACATGTCTGGTTGATCTTGAGTATTCTGCCACTGCTACTAGGTCTTGACCCACAAAGTCAAAACACTTGAGGAAAAATTCAATAGGGAGATCATTAGGGCCATGAATTTTGTCTTTTTGGAAGCTTTGTAGGATTGAAAGGATTTCCATCATTAGATGATAATTTCCTTCCTAGTCAATAAATTTGGGGAAGAGGTATGTTATTTTGAGTATAACATCTATGGTGGCCCAATTTTCCTCCTTGAAGAGTGTTTTGAAATGTTTGGTCCCTTATTATACTATTTCTTGGAAGGAGGAAGTTGGGGGAGCATCTGATCTGTCAATGGACCAGATAGTGTTGATGGATTTCATTCTGTTTGCAAATTTGTGGAAGAATTTTGTGTTTTCATCCCCATCTTGGAGCCATAAAGATGTTCTTTTAAGTTGCCATTTGTTTTCCCTTTCGAGAAGGATTTTCCTTCTGGATTATTCCAGGGATTTGAGGTTCTCTATATAATGGGATTTTGGAGGGGAGATATGTTCCAATTCATGCCATTCCTGGATTTTAGTTTCGATTTCCTCCAATGATTATGCATCCCTCTTTTTCTTCTGTTTTCCCCATCTACAGGCTGTTGATTTTATTCTTTTTAGGTTTTCCAGGAATTGGAGAGGGGGAGAGTCTGTGAGGGAAGGGTTGTAGGGGACTCGAGTTTCTTTGAGACAGGTTAAGAAGGAGGGATCCTCCAACCAAGATGAATTTAGTTTGAAAGGGGTTGGGGGATTTGCGACACAAGGGGCAAGTTCCAGAAGGATGGGGCAGTGGTCCGAGTCACCCCTAGAGGAGACCCATTGCATCAAGATGAAAGGAATTTATAGTAGGGATTTAGAGAGAAGGTAAAAATACAATCATTTGGAAATGTTTTCTCTTCCATTGCGCACGTTCCTCTAAGTGGGCATAAGTTTTGCAGGTGTTGGGTTAACGAAGCATGTAGTTTCAAACATCTGAATAATGGGAATTGCTAGAATGTCCTACTCTATTGAGGAGCTATAGACTTCACTATCACCGAGGTTAAAGTTGAGGTCTCCCCCAATTATAGTATTCCTGCTCTAGGAGGATATTGGGTCCCAAACTTCTAGGGCCATTTTGAGGGCCTAAACGACATTTTTCCACGATCGGACACATTATAAAATATTTAAGGCTTTGATTCAGCCACCTAAATGGAACTCCTCATCAACACCTTTCCAACAAGCTATTGTGTGCCCTAAATGAAGATCGTATGCAAAAGTTACAACCCTGAGAAGTTGATATACTAACTTACCCCAATGGGGCCCACATGACTTTTGGTGCTTCATCTCCTAGGGTTAGGTTTCTGGATGTATAGGATTTTGGCATTCATGTTTATTGTAAAAATGCGTTCAGAACCTCATTGTACTCATCTTCTTGTGAATGAGCATAGCCGTCACATATCTTCTCAGAGATAAGTTGCCACCATTCTAGCAAGCTTGTTTTCAGTCTGCATTTTATAGTTTTCAACATATTTCTTATTTAATAGAAGTCAAGTTTTATTGTATCTATGTTATTATTCATTGTGTCTCTATTTTAATATTATAATTCCGTGGTGTCATTTCATTTTGCTCATAAATCCGGATCAATTCCCTTTCTTAAGAGTGTGTGAGAGGAGAGTTTTGGACAAAAAAACCTCCTTATTTCCTGAGAACGACCAGTAGCAATTTACAATTTGTAGTTCCATGTCTAGGTTTGAGGAAATGAATATTGTCCCCACGGTGGATTTAATTTCCCAGGAGATAATAGGTTTTATGGATTTGTCCTTCCATCATGTGATAAGACCTCCCGAGCATCTCAAAGAATCCACCGAGGTAAATCCCCAGCCATGGAAAAGTGGGGAGAGGAGAGAAAGAGAGATTTTTCGCCTTCCATCATGGATTCTTGAAGTAACAATACAAAGGGTTGGTGGAGGTCCACCAACCTTTTGATGGATAATTTTTTTGTGGGGTTATCTAGATCCATGCAATTTAGAGAGAGAATGGTCATTTTGGGGGTGCCTTAGGGGCAATTTCTCTAAGGGCCCCAATAAGAGATAATTGTTTTCTGGTGAAGAATTCAGAGTTAGCTTGCTACTGTTCTATGGAGAGGTAGGATTTTCTGCCTCGCTGGGTGGTTTTAGGGAGTGGGCCAAGCTCTCCTTCAATGCTAAGGGGTTGGGTAGGATGGTATTTGTTTTGGATCTTATATTGTACTTTGGGAGAATGAGGGAGGGGCGAGGTGTGTCGAGTGAGGGGTGGAGGAGGAGAGGGAGAAGAGGGTGGACGCATGGGAGGAACATCTCGACATGGGGGGTAGAGGGATGGGGGGACCAGAGAGGTATGAGAGCCTCGTAAGGAAGTCCTGATCAGGTGGCAAGTGTTCTAGTGGGAGGGGAATTTGGATAGATCCAACCAAAAGAGAATTTAAAGAAGGAGATGAGGAATACACATAGAGGGTGTTGGAATTACCAAAGGATATTCCTTTGCCTTCTCCTGAAGGGGGTGAGATGCTGGAGCCATTGGGTCCACACTGATCTTCTTGCATTGCTAGAGATGATGGATTAATTCATGTTGAAGGGGATGGTGCAGACTTGGATGGGGTGACTTGAGAAGAAAGCTCTAATTTCTTTACCCATATTTTTTGTCACTATGATTGCCTGCAATCCTTGTACATGTGCCCGTATGAGTGGAATTTTACACAGCAGAATGGTATACCCTCATAATCCAGATTTTGATGGTAGTTGTTTTGACCAATTTGTATGGAGATGGAGTTAGATATCCCCCCTGTGAGTTTTAATCCCACTAAAATCATGGCCATTCCCATGTATCCAATATTTTTGTAAGATGAATATGATTCATAGAAAAAACCCAATGGATTACCTATTTCTTTGAAAACCTCTTCAGACTAGAGGATGAGAGGGAGGCATGGAAAATTCTCCCAAATAGGATTTATGGCTAGGCATTTTGTCTTGGCGTCGAAGTCCACAGTCCACTTTTTGAGAAAGAAAGCCTATGAGCCCCAGCTCTAGTGGGATATAAGGAGCTTCTCAGCGTCAGATGCAGAGCGAGTAATCCAATCCAACCACCCCTTTGCCAATGTGAGGCATTTAGGTTCATATCCAAGAATGAGGAAGAAACAAGATTTTGTCCATTTTCACATTGCTTCTCCTATCATCCTTCAACTAGCGTAGCACCCCACAAGTGAAGCACTCTCCATTTGTGCAATTTCATTCAATTGAACACCATCTCCCAACACCAGGTTAATTTCTTCAACTTTTCATTTGTCACACTTCCGACTAGAGTTTAAATCTATCATTGATCCATATGGTGGATTTGTAGAAGATATTGATGGAGAAGGAATGTCCAGGAACCCGCTCATCATTTTTGTGTCAAGGAAGCATCCAAAAAAACCTTGTGAATTCGATACCAGAGGGGAAGATTAAAAAAAAAGTAAGGGAGAGGGTCGAAGAGTGTAGGGATCCAGGGGGGAGGAAACAAGTGGCTGTAGTGTTGTCATAGGTAAGTATGGGATGGTTGCTGAGGGGAGAGTGCGAGGTGATGTTAGGGTAAGGAACTTGGGTGCGAGGAAAGTAGAAGGGGGGGTTGTCCCAAATCTGAGTCTGCACGAGAGGGTTGTTAGTATAGTCCACATGTTCATCCTCCATTGGGAGAGAAGAGATCCATGTGGATAGGTGTTACAAGGAAAATCACTCTATGTCATGGGGTAAACCAAAACAGATGGAAATGAATGCAGAAATCAACTTTAATCTCAAGTATGCTATATAAACAAATATGCTAACAAGACAAGATAAAGAGCCTACCTCATCCAGCCGTTTGATGAAGTCCATTATTGAGCACTTGAATCAAAGCAATACCCCTGCAACTTGTCCTCAATAACCAAGATACACAAGCATATGGTGATAATATATAAAGTTAGCACATACAATAGCATAATCCATCAATATTCATAACAAATACATCCATAGAATAACAATTCAAATATTTGCAAGACATTAATTAGACGAGAAAATAGTATTTCTATTAAAATGTAATCAACAAAAGTGTATGAATGACAAACTTCTGTGTCGGCACGTTCATAACTGAGAAACTAAGTCCCTTCTAGCTGGGCCTCCACCACTTCAATCCTCCACCAAAGGCAAGCTCATATAAGAGAGACAATGAGGTTCTCCATCAAATAGGGAAGATCTTGGGGGATGAACAATGTGTTTAGACTTAACAGGACAAAGGGATGCAGACTCAATATGAAGTGAATAATTCTTCCATAATAATTTTTCTCTCAAAGTCAAATTCCTCTCCTCTTCTCCACAGCTTGGATAAGGCCCATTTATAGCCTTCAAATGGAACTGAAGGGCCGAGTCATAATGTTTTCAGTATATGAAAGGTCAAGGATCATGGATCTCATGATGTGACATGGAAACCTGACACCATTTTTTTAATTTTGAGCACAAAAATTGATGTATGCAGGTTGTAATGGTGCAACCTGTGTATACACATGTTGTATAGCTGTTAGGGTGTGTATATGTGGAAAAATGTGAATTTAGGTCTGGGAACTTCAAAAGGGGACTTCAAGTTTGCATAGGGAAATGGATAAGGCCTTCTGAGCAAGTTTGCATGGGGTGAGGAAAATATTGCTATAACAGATGCCCCCTAATGTGTGAGGTCAGAGGAGTATTTGCGATGGCTGAAATACATTATAATTCCCAAAATTTGAGTAATGGAGACCCAACTGGATGAACTAGTTGCTCATAAGAATATTACAATCCATAATGACTTTGCGCACATGGATGCCAATTTGAATTACACTGCAGATCCATGTGGAAATATACCAAACAACTTTTCATGGCCATGAATAGGCAATACAAAAGTAGATACATGCCATAGGCTGTCATAGTCACGAACAAGGCCCATTGAAAACCAGTCTCAAAATCAATCTGAAGATGTCTATATACAATGGAGTACAGTATGATCTCCCATGATCACTGAAGTCATATAGGTACTGGTCCAACGAATGATAGCAACAACTCAGGAAAGCTGTGACTATGAACTGATGTCTTCAAGTCTTCTACACAATCCACCAAAGGTGAAAGTCTACATCATGTGAATAAAGGAGTTGAGGTCGAACACAATGGGACTTCATTTGATTACCGATCATTAAGGTATACCGTCAACAAATGTGAGACAACCTACCGATAATGAAAGTAGGTATCAAGGCACCGAGTACATTCTTACAACTATGAATAAAGGTGTCGAGGTCGAACACTTGAAGAATCCATCGATCAAGAGACATTGATGTATTCCCAACTGTTGATGGCGAGAGAACCTGCCATTGATGACTACAAGTCTCTAGGTACTCATAGGACTCTAGGTCTCGTTTCCAAAATATATGGGCTGAAGTCGATGGAAAGAGACTCGTTGAAAGGAGAGAATTAATGCATATTTCATCATTCAACATGAGGTGCAAAGCAGGAGCTTGATGATTTGGAGGAACTTGGATGAAGAACATGTTCACGAACCAACGACCCTGTGTGTCTTTCGCATGCATCAGATGAAAGTAGTACACGAAAAAGACCCTTTGAATAGCATCCAATAAGGAAAAGTGCCGACAAGGGTGAGGAAACCACTAATAAAGATAATGACATCCAAGACACTACACTAATCCCAATGTGTGAATATATTTATTTCCTTCAAATGTAAGGGAAACCCCCTAGTCAACGACCAATGAGGAGATGTCGACTGTTGGGTTCAAGGTTACCTACCCATAAGGAAAGTAGGACCAGGGTGCATGGTATGAATACAACTTCATGTAACTCTGAGTTACATTGAGGGTATGACCAACATGCAAAGTCAAGATTTCTGAGAAAAGGCTAACACAGGCTGATATACATCCTTTGAACAAGAGCATGAGACATATGGATGACTCTGGCAACATAGAATTAACGATGAAACTTTGTGATGCAGGAGGCACCAATCAAACTCTCCATAGGGATTAGAAGAGTAACTCGTCGGGGGCGTAAACTCTTAGTAATGAGCTCAACTTCCTAAGATCATGCTAAACCAAAAATTTTGATAACAAGTGGACTCAAAATTTTGTGTTCTGTTCAAAGGTGACACAACTATTGCCAACATGAGATACAGAGGAGGAAACGCGTGTCGTGAGTAAGCAACTAGTTCCAACAATGGAACATACCTATGCTCAATGCAATGAGGTGCATTCATGATATGGACACTTGGGGGAATGTTTCCTCTTGGGGTATAGGGTGTCAAGCTGCAAGGGATATAAACAAGGCTCTGCTTGGATGATGATGCAAATTGCTAAGGTGATAGACTTATAATGCGAAAGAGAGAACTGACAATAGGCTCAATACTGCAAGAAAGAGAATGAGATGCAATTACAACTTAACTCCAAAGAATGTCCTTTTTCATAAATTTAGTCCCCTAGGCCCAAAAAAGTATAAAACAATACCCAAGAGAACTCTTCTAGCCACTAGTGACTAGAGTATTCCTTTTTCGAAATTAGTCTACTTGGTCTGAAAAAGGGTTAAACTTACACCAAATAGACGTCCTTTCAAATCCAATTAATGAGTGCAAAAGAGACAGGCTCACTGGACAATCTTTTCGATTTTTAATAGAGTCGGAAAAGAGATTAACCAAGAGTCGATGATGTTGTTCTAAGCAACATATCATGGGGGAGGCCAGGGCTCCCATGCAAGACTTCTGTCAAAAGTCAACAACTCATAGATAGGTGACACAATCTTGGGAAAACCAATATCTTTCCAAGTCAAGGAGGATAAAATAATTGTAGAGGTTACCTTTTCTACAATATATCGAAGAATGCCCCTTATCTGGAAGGGTGTAAAAGAAGGAAGTCGAGGCTCTACAAGATCATTCCAATCAAAGGAAACCACCCTAGAACTTGCAGGGAGCATACTCGAAGAGAGTGGAAATCTACCTTGTTCAGAAGGTACAAAATAAAAAATTCTAAGGACATGGTTGAAAGATGCATCACCCCCCAAAAGAAGGGTGGGATTGACCGAAGATTGCGTCAATAATGTCACTACCTTAGTCTTGTCACTCTCCAAGAGAAGAGTGGGATCGACTGAAGATTGCATTGGAACGACCACTTTTTCAACCGTTGGTTGAATAGGATGTGAGACAACAAGGTCAAGAGACGCATCACCCCCAAAAATAGGAGTGGTGTCGATCAAAGATTGCATCGACACGACCGTTGGTTGAATAGAATGCGAGACAAGATGGTCAAGAGATGCATCACCCCCAAAAATAGGACTAGTGTCGGTCGAAGATTTCATCGACATGACTGCTACATCAACCAAAGAAGGACTATAATTTTGGGAAACCAAAGACGAATTAGAACCTGAAGGGCCCCCAGGCAAGGACCACACTTCTTGTACCACAACAGTAGCAAGGCATAAACGAGTAAGGTGATCTCCTTTGCAAAGCCTACAAAGGAACTTGGGCTTACATCTTATACATCTAGGCTTCTCAATCATATGAATGCCCCCAACATGACTTGCAATGGCTGGTGACATGCTCCTAGCATGACTTGTAGAGTCTAGTAGCAAGTCTCAAACATGACTTGCAGAGGTTGGTGATGAATTCCCAACATGACTAGCAGAGGTTGGTGACGAACCTTCAACATGACTAGCAGAGGTGGATGATGAACCCCCAACATGACTAGTAGAGGTTGGTGATGTATGTGCAGTGTGACTAGAAATGACTAGAGTTTTGCCCCCAACATGACTTGCAAGGGCTTGTTGCTGGTCTTCAACATGAATTTCAAAGGTTGTTGACCAATCTTTAACATGATTAGAAAAGGTTGGTGATATAATGCTATTATGACTTGTAGTGACTAGACTGGCGACGGTTGGTTGTGGCATTTGAGACCAAGGTTATGGGAAAGGCTGGTTTTTTTAAATTGTAGGACATGAAGGGTTTTGGTATACACCATGGCCCTGTCCACCAGGAAAGTATCCTCCTCCATATCGGTTCATAAAGGGTTGTAAGGGCAACGTCACCGAGGAAGCCTTTTGCGAAGAGAAAGCGACATGACAAGGGTTACTTAGGTGAGGATATATGTTGCCCCAAGATGAAGGAACTTTGTGAAGGGGGTTTCCCATGTAAGTTTTAAACCTGTGAAGTAAAGCAATGCATATAGATTCTTAAGCAAAACATAAATTAATCAATGGCTCATACACATAGTACACAAAGATTTATACTGGAAACCCTTAACCGAGAGAAAACATTTCAATGTTTCATTGTATTTAATTTCACCATTCACCATACAATATATATGCAATGTTTTTAGGTATTCTGTAGATACCAAAACCATAATCCCTTAATTCGGGATTAATTTAGAAAACCGCTAAAAATAGCAAAATCCGCTAAAACAGAAAAAAACGCCCAAAATTTGCATGTGTGTGTGTGGGATTGTTAGACACAGTTGTCGAATCTAACGCACCCACACACACACACATGCAAAGAATATAAAACATACCCAACATTCTCCCACTTGTTGTTTTCTTTGCATCTAGGGGTCCACAGGATTATATAGTCAACAATCTAGGGCAACAATGTCCATTGTTACTCTACACCAAGAGAACTTTTCTGTGCTCACAGACTTTGTCAATGAATCTGCAACATTCTTCAAAGTGTCAACATTTTACAGCAACACCTTCTTTTCTTTAACCATGTCTCTCACAAAGTGATATTGAACATCAATATGCTTTGTCTTCGAATGATAAGCTAGGTTCTTTTCCAGGAATATTGCACTTTGACTGTCATAATCTAATCTTACTACTTGTTGTACCAACCCAATACCTGAACACAATCTCTATAACCATACTGATTCGTTGCTTGCAGAGTGGTTGCCATGTATTCAACTTATGTAGTTGAGAGTGCCACTACAACTTGTTTTTTTCTCATCCAACTGATTGCTCCTCCAAATAGGTTAAACACATACCCACTTGTAGATCTTCTGTGATCCAGATCTCCAGCCCAGTCTACATCAAAAATCCATGTATGTCCACCATTCTGTCCAATCCCGGTCTTCCTTGGTAGCACATTCCATAACTGGTAGTGCCACGAGGATACCCGAAGACCCTCTTTACTGCTGTCCAATGCTCCTTCCCTGGGTTTGACATATACCTGCTCAAAACTCCCACTGCATGTGCAATGTTCGGTCTAGTACAAACCATTGCATACATCAAACTTCCAACTGCACTGGCATACAAAACATGGGACATGTCCTCTTCTTCTTCATGTGTCTTGGGACACTGATCTACATATAACTTTACACCTATAGGAATAGGAACCTTGACCGGTTTACTTCCATGCATATTAAACCTCTGCAATATCATCTCAACATATTTTCTATGATTCAACCATATTTTCTTGTTTGCATGATCTCTTTTAATATCCATTCCCAGAATGAAGTTAGCAGCACCAAGATCCTTCATGTCAAATTTGGAGGATAGTTGTGATTTCACCTCCTTGATAACA
>CBVK0102103465.1:0-12319 GCA_900067695.1 Picea abies
ACCAATTGGAGCCCAAACTCTCACTCTTTTTCTTTCGCGGACTTCGGTTCGCGGACTTCGGTTCACAAGTTCAGAGAATTTCGTATTTGTTTTTCCATTTCTTATAATCTAACCTCCATTTTCATAACCTTCATTTTCTAATTCTATAATTAGCCTCCAAACTAATTTTATTATCTATATATTCTTACATCTGTCTTCTAAAGATATAATCAAGCATCAAGTCAACTCTATCTCTATTTGGAATTTGGTTTCTCTTTTCTACATTCTACATGTTGATAAAAATTGTCAAGGCCTCCCTTGAATCGCTCATATTGGAAGACAAAATAAATAATACACAAGAGTGACAGAAGNNNNCTCATATTGGAAGACAAAATAAATAATACACAAGAGTGACAGAAGGAATTTGTGGGACTGATTAGGTCTAGGACACGGATAACCTGATCTGAGGAAAGCGGCTTCAATAAAAAATTCCTGGTTTTGATGATACAATCCTGGAACTTTACCCCCGGAGCTAGAGGACGCCCTAAAGTTCTGCACGAAGCCCGCTCGATCTAAGCTGTCCACGTGAGACAACAATGAACCGCTCGATCATGAGCTGCCCGAGTCAATGAGGGCTAGCTTGCGCTTTACGAGCTCAGAAAAAGATCAAAATAAATCCGTCCACGATACGGTCTCAGATGATGCCCAGCTCAATCTAGTTTGCTATATAATTAGGCCTGGTCTACACTCCACGGGCTCAAAAATAGACCAGAATAAATCCATCCAAAACCCGTCCACGAAACGGTCTCAGAAGATACCGACATCAGTCTCAGATGGTGCCCAGATAATAACAATCGTCTATTACAAATCGGAATAAATCCGTCCACGAAACGGATGGTGCCCAGATCGGTCTCAGGTGGTGCCCACAAAACGGTCTCAAATAGTCTCAGATCGGTTCCACGAAACGATCAAAGTTCCACTCTTAAAAAATTTATTTTAATTTTTTCTAAAATCTTTTTTGTTCCTTTTTATTATGATTCTCGTCATTCTTTATCCCTACTCATCATTTTTACTCTCATTTACATCAAAGTTTGGTGATCAATTGGGCAAAGAATGAAGAAAGATTAATATTAAGAATAAAAGGTAAGGATTGCAGGTTAGCAAAGGGTATGTCGTTGTTGGCACTGGAGTCTACATGGGGAAATTTCAAGAAATTAACAATACACTATGAAGAATGCCGAGGCACAACTAGATTAGCTATCAACCAAACGAAAGAATTACAATAATCACAACATATTTAGAAAGGTCGGTATATAAAATACCTCGACCCCACATATGAGTCGCTTTGATTACTGCAGAAGAAAGAAAAATGTAACCACTAGTTTTCTGTCGATGGACGCGTCAAGATCCACCTTAGAAAATGGTATAGTAACAAAAAAAATTCATGTTGCCCTTTGTTTATATGCAGACATGGGCAATATATAGAACGCTTGACACCAATTTGCAGCATATAGTAAAAAAATTATATTATAATCATTGTTGCTCTCTAACTTTTCTAGTCATTTGTTTTTACCATTACTACTCCAGCTTGCTTTTTATCACAAATAAGAAACATTTTGAATATTTGCAAGGCATTAGCACCTTCTTTCCCTCCAACTAATAATTGAATGATAGTTCAGATTTATTTGTTTGTAGCGCTTTACGTTCTTCAAAAGGAATTCCGGAATCAAATGAAGTTTGTTGGCCAAACTTCTTGCCAACTTCAAATGGGCAAGTTAGATGTTGTAAAATGTTATTTTAAAATTCGTTATTTGTTGAAACGTAAAAACATTGTTTCACTCCAATCAGTCATTAAATGATGTTAGATTAATAACTTTCATTGACATTTTTACGGAGACATTCAATTGTACTTGTAATGATGCATCATCGATCCTGTGCACTGCTAGTATCATGGTGGCATTTTGTTTCTAATCCACAATCTATTAACCCAAAACAGCAATTCATACCAGACTAAATTAATTCTATTTGCATTTGAAATGCATTAACCACTGCAGCACAGAAAATTCACAAGCTTCTTGCTCCTCAACGTTTCACTTTTTTGCAATATATCACTTACAATTAATGTGCTTTGCTCATCAAAGCAAGAGAATCCTAAAATTTCATTTACCCTGGTTTTATCCTTTTGAGCTAACAAAATTGTAACTGTGGCCAGGTATGGCATAAAGATAAAATCTCAACATCTTCAATTCGACTTCACCTTTGAAGAAATATAGGCCAGGTGGGAGAGTATATTGTGGCCCACCACAACCAGAAAGAGTCCAAGGAAACCAAGATACTTCAACGTGGTGAAGAGATTTAACTGCAACAAGCAAACATGCATACATGTTAAATTTTTATTTCAGAATTCTAGTTCTTGAGAGCCTATGGGTGAAATAACTAAGCATCTGCACCGATAGAAAAAAACAATGGAAATTAAGGGAGATACCTTGACCCAGAAAAGAATATATAAGACCAGAACCGCCAATATACCACTGTGGAATAGTATGCCTGAGACCAATGGCAGACCAGCTGTGGGAAAAAATTTTAAATTCACTCCTAAACTCCAAAGCTGGCAACCATAGACATGAAATAATCAGACAAAAGCAAGAGAAATAAGAACCACGTGTATTAAGTAATTTAAATATAGATACACAATAAAGTCAATTGAAGATACATGGCCATTGTTTCACATGAGATATCGTTTCATGACCACAAAGATTGCTACTTGTAACTTTCATAAATAAAATCCATTGAAAGCATCTTCACACACATAGACACACATTGCACCAATGTTAGGCACCAATGATACATGTACTAATACCAGTAATCTTTGTTACTCTTTTGATGCAGTGCACTAAAAAATGTCAACGACAGAGCGTTGGACATTTTAATTTGTAAACAACTTCTGCCAAATCCAAACTTCATTTTTCACACATTTTCCCCCACACTGAGAAGATCATCAAAATTGTTCTGGGGATCCAAAACTATGTGGTTCCAATTTCTTACAGAGCTCAGACTCAAGGCGATTACATCAACATATGTTGCAAAACTAAAGAGATAGAACGTACAATCCCAGTCAGCTATCAGTTCAGCCATTTCCATATTCCAGGATGATATTATACATTTTGGTAAGAACAAAGATGAGCAGTTGCAGTAGTTGTAAGAGATATATATTTGTAAGACTCCCCAAGGAGAGAGATATTTGTAAGACTCCCCAAGATATTTGTAAGACTCCCCAAGGAGAGAGATATTTGTAAGACTCCCCAAGTGCAAGTTTTCACAATGAAGAGATTGGGATATTTAAGTCATACTATGTCGGTCAAGGTATAGCAGTAGAACCAAAAATGGTTCGCAAAACAGAGGATGCCTCTCAGGGCCCATAAGGTGAGAAGCTTTCTTGGCCTAACAAGTTTCTATCATAAATTATGTTCAGCTTCTTCAAATCCATGGCCATCTTTAAGAGAATTGTTGGAAAAGTCCAATCGATTCACATGGACAGAAAAGCATCAAACCAACAGACCTAATGAAGACATCTTTTAGAAGCACCCATCCTCTCCTTGTCAGAAACAACAAAACCATTGGCATTTACTATATACTGATGCAACTGGAATCACTAATGGTGTAATCCTTATATAGTCAAAAGTGATACCCTACAAAGGCTACAAGATGAATGATGTTGAGAGAAGATAACCCATCTATGATCAGGAGAAGCAATTGCCTAAACTCTTACCACTGTCATTAGAACAACTACTTCAAGTGGATTACAACAAGAAGCCTTTGATGGGAACCAGGATAACAAGCAGCATTCATGGGCAATGATATTTGAAGAATGCTGTCCTAAGCTCATTTACAAGGCTGGAAAGGAGATTGTCAAGAGCTATCTCAGGTTAAAAATGTCAGTGTTTTGAGAGGTCCCTTTGATAGGAAATGAGGCAAAAAAGCAATATCCTCCGTGTTAGAACATCAGGAAAACTTAAAAGGAAGACAATGTCATTCAATGCTTCGGTATCAAGGATGAAATTCTTTTAGCATAGAGAAACAATAGTAAGATGTGGCTCAGCTGATGAACAAAATTCTCTATCAATGGTATGACAACCCCTTCCATGCATAATAGAAGGGACTATCTAATGCTGCAATTATATCTATCTAAAATACATATGAAGAAGCAAAAGGCTTATTGTGTTCAAAACTATGAGCAATGCCAAATCAATTAAGCAAAGAGAAACAAGCCAACATGATTACTAATGCCTCAACCAATTTCAAACAAGAAATGGGAGAGTATCTCTAGACATTTTTCTACTTTTGCCAAGGACTCAAATGATAACATGACCAATTTTGGGTGGTTGTTGACAAGTTCATAAAATTGCCAGCATTCATCACTCGTCATATAACAGATAAAGGTAAATGTATTAGCACTGAAATATTTGCAAGGTTTGGAGTTCCCAAGTATATTTTCAGTGATCTAATCTCCTTTTGGCTTCAAATCATATTAAGATCGTTTTCATTTCTACTTCACCCATTAAAAAGTGATTATTTCCATATCTAGAAAAAATTTCTCACAATGCACATGGAGGTTTGCACTTGTATTTGTATCTTACAAGCCAATGTGTGTGTGTCTATATGTGTGTGTGTGTGTGTGTTTATCATTTTTTGTGAACATCATTGTGCAAATGAAATAGACTTTTGCCCTAGGTACCATTATTTCAGCTTAAACCCATTTTGGGGATTATGAAGGTCAAGTGGGTCAACCTTTTGACCAGATAGAATTTATGACCTTTGTATCTTGAGCTCATTTTCGTAATACTATTTGGACAAAAATATAGATCAAGCTAAGGCAGAATGCTTAACTATTGTGGCACTACCATCTCATCAAGGGATTGTACAAGTTCTTGTAGGTTTTGTATATATTTCCTGGCCCAAAACAAGCATGTGAATTGTTTGTAAGTCCTTGGAAGGGCGTCCAATTCTTTTTATCATGGATAGGCATTTGTTAGATGTGTATTGCAATTCATGCATAGGCCCCTTGCATACAAAAACCAGACCACAAAACCACAATTGAATTTATAGGTCACGTGCTTTGAACAATATTTCTTTAAACATTAGGAAGGATTAAAGCAAATCAGGAGGTCCACTTTGAGTACAAGTAATCAAGACAAAGATTGCATGTTATCAGTGTACGTGCTTTCTTAGTTCTAAAATAAACCAAATAACCTTTCTTTCTCATAAGAGTCATGCACCTTACAACTCTAGTTCTATGAATGATAGATTCTTACGCATTGTGGACAAATGGAAACACAAACATGGAGCAAAAATATGTTCACAAGTTGACAAAAAGCCTTTTTTTATATCTTATGTTTTCTGTTGTCCATTCCATTGCTAGTCTTCTTGAGAAACAAAAGACAAATAAAACTTACCCCAATTAGAAATCCAAGGAAAGGCAATAAAGTGAGAGTCAAAAATGCATAGGAGAGCTCAGCTGGAGGGAGCTTTTCAGGCGTCCGGAAAATATGTGCTATCTCAGCATCAGGTGCGAATCTTGAAGCAACATCAATAGCTGCTGGTCGAGGACGAGCTGCATTTTCTGGAGCCTCTGGTAAGTCCAGCTCCAGATATCCCAACAACTTTAAAAATGAATTTTCCTGTTCAAAAAACATGACCCTCCTTCATTATCCATGTATGCATGTTGAAAATAAATTGAATATAAGTAAAATGCAACAGAAAAGATAGCGTCAGATTTTCCCTTTCTGGTTGTGATTAAAATTGACGAATTATAGTGTAAAATGTATAGGATATTTTTATGTGTAAAAATATACAGGCATTGCTCACATGCTCAACACCACCTAGAATAAACAACGAACCTTAATACTCCTAATTTCCTACAATAGAACCTCCAAGAAAATAAGACCATTTTTGTAGGAAAATTGGCAGGCATTATTTTAGTCACTAGTCAAGATAACTTTTCATTATCAGAAGTAAAAAATAAAAAATTACCAAAGATAAATTTTCAAATATAGCATCTACTAGCAAAGCAGTAGAAGACAATATACCATTGTTGAATCACCCACAGCAAGCTCAATCGTGTATGCTCCAGAAAGGTAGTAAAATTTTTCAACCAGGCCAAGAAAGTCCTGCAGTCAAGACAAGGATTAGCACCATTTGCATACAATAAAGAAACATTCCCTAATATCTTTCTTCAGATAGCTAGCCTATATCACATGGTTCGGGTTTGGGTTTGGTGACCATGAAATTTGGATAAAATTCAAATTGTCCGATGAAAATTAGGATAAAACACAGCATTAGGCTCATCCATATATAAATTTCACAATTTGAAAATATAAATATTTATATTGACCTTGAGATTTGCCTTTAAATTCACCTTGAGATTTGCTTTTGAATTCAGCAAACCCCCAACAAATTTTGAAACTCATCAATAAATTTCGCCAAACTTTGTGACTTAGTAGCTAGCTACCATTCAAATAGCATTCACATGATTGAGATTCTTCTATATCAAAAGAAAAAAAACAGAGCAATCTAACATCAAGTGGATAGTAACTTAATCTGCAAACCAAATCCTCATCATGCGAAATGCTTTTACCCTCAAAATTCTAAATTAAGCTGCAAAGAATAAGTCTCAATCACCTGACTCAAACTATAAGCTATAACTATCATTAATGAGAAATCCTCCCTCCCTTAGAATGAGGACGTTTACTTCAATGTACGCAAGGAATATCTAGATTCTAACATTATAATATAGTTGTACAAGAATATGTGGAAAAGTAAACTCACCAAGTTCGAAAGAAAAGTTAAAAATAATATTTAGTTCCCACATAATCCCAAATCATTAATATGTGTTAAGAATTTTCCACCTTTTATAAATTTCCACATGATGCAAACCACATCTATCAGTTTATTAGTCAATTCCTAATACACCTGCAAGGAGAAGGCTCTAATCAGCCTAACCTTTGAAAACAGGACATGTGCATTACCAGTCGATCCATCTTTCCTAGTAACACAATCCAAAATGCTTACAGATTCCTATAGATGGCATTTGCCTGAAACATGGAGTTTAGATGTTATTTAATGCATTGCATAAAGCTCTCAACTTTCAATTTTCCAGCAATAAAAATTTAAAAATATGTGAATATAAAACTTATTTACTCACAAGGATATGGCACATAGGCTCACTCTTACAGCCCAAATAGATAAGTTGCAAGGGGAATTTGAGAGCATATGTGAGCATGCGCAATAAGAAACAAAAAAGAAAGAAATTATATTCATGTCCACAGATGATCAAAATAGGTAAATGGCACTAGGAAGCACATCATGCCAGAAAGGCTATGTGGGAGTGTGGAAGGAAACTCCTAGGCGCAACAAGAAGTAAAAATAAAGATAGAGTACAAAGGATAAATCACTTAAGGTAAACCATTGAAACGGAAACAGAGACAGGTACTTCTCTATGCAAGAAGAAAATAAGTAAAACTAAAGATAAATAGTACAAAGGGTAAACACAAGAGATGAACCCTAAAAGCAGAAGCAAAGATAGGTACTGCACAATGCAAGAAAAAAAAAACACTAATCTGCACCAGAAACAGAAGAGGATCTAATGCCATCATAGAAACAGCACTAGAAACAGACTGTATTTCAAATTATCCATAGGGTTGTGGTATAGTAGCAAGTTGGAGCACTTGTTATCAGGATGACCCAGGTCCAAATACTGCCAGGCAGACCACAGTACGAAAACTGCATCTGAAACGGTGAAAGTATGGAAAACCTGGATGACCCATGGATGCAAGCAATTAAAGTTGTAAGTGACTCTGGCTGTGGGCACTATTGCATGATGTTCCTGTAAAACAAGGGAATATGTTTTGAATTTTATAAAATCATTTGCTAAAGTACACAGGCAAAATTAATTAGTAACTGTTTCATATAACAATTTAGTTGGTTTAACCAAAAGGGGGGGGGGTGACCCCCTAGAAAACCCACATGCCACACAGACCTAGGAATTGAGACCCCAATAGCCTTTAGACAGATCATAGCGTGCACAAAGCAAGACATGTGGATCTATAGAGAAGAAAGGTAATTTATTTAGTATATAGAATAAAAATAGGTTTGAGCATTCCCATCTCACAGCTCGTCATTTTTCAGTGTTTCCATCTTGAAAGGAATTAGAGCACTTTTGTTCCCAATTATTGCTGCAGGAGAAGGTTGAACTCATTCCAAGGAAAGCACGGCTCTTTTATCAATGATTGCTATAGTTAGGGTAAAGTAACTCTTGGGAAGGTCATGTATCTTGTTTGTCACTTGGAGGACAGATTGCTCCAATTTGTTCTGCTTTGAGGCAATTTGACTCTCAAAGTTGTGTAGGAGCTGCAAAGGTAATGGAATGGTAGCAGAGTCCGATGTTGTGAATCAACACCAACAGAAAAAACCTTGGAAAGGGAATGAAAGATATATAAAGACAAAGAATACATGCAATTGATATATCTACATGGTAATTTATTGCAAAAATAACTAATCAGCTAGCTATTGTTTTCAATTTTTTAAAACTCAGAATCGGTCAAGGGTCAACTCAGACTCGGACCAATCTGATTTCAATGACTCAGTTCATTAAAAAATACATAAAATATTTAAATTTTAATGAGAAAATTATGTATTAAAGATTCAAAAAATTATTGAGATTTTGAAAGAAAGCATTATGAATAAATGAGCAAGAACATTTAAATGACAAGCAATGTTCCACCATCGATTATATTGGGACCCTCATCATTAGTATCACCCTTTGCCTCTACCTCGATCCTCCAAGGAAATCAGTCAATACCACCCTATTTTGATGAAACTGCCCAATCCAAGCCTTACAGTATGGTAGAAAAAGTTTAACATGCCGAACCAATGATTTTGGTTTGAGTGAAGGGTACATTTTTGCTAAGGCCATGACAAAGGAGTTCAACAATCAATACCACCAACATCAAGGTACATAAAGGGCTCAATGTACTTGATTAAATGCCAATCCCATACACTCATACATGATAGAATCCAATTAAAATGTTGCAATCCAATCAATCCTGAAATCCTGAAACCTGTCAAGTCTTCTGAATTTTGAATGGGATATGAAATTCTACTTTCTCCGTATGAAGTATGATGAGGTTGGAACCACTCTCAAACCATTAATTGCTAGCATTTTTTATCAAACTGTGTGAGGGAAAATGGGAGTACTCCAAGGCAACACATTGGTAGGGTCTAGGATTTAGGTTTTTTATTTTTTTAATATAAAAATTTGATTTTTGCTTGCTGAGTCAACCACAATGGGGTCCAGTAGCTACTCGGCCGAGTAGGGCTGGTTTGGTACCGAACTGGCCAAGTCAGACTTTGACTCAGCTGGTTCAGTACCAAACCGGACATTCGAACTGATCCATTGGCCAAGTCGATACGGGTGGTGGTCAACTCAGCCAAGTTGACCAAGTCCATGTCAACTCAGTCCAAGTTTGAAAACACTGATTGTTTTACCTGAATTAATCACTCAATCTTAGAGTTTGATTCCTACCAGTAAATATGCAACAGCAGTAATGGCCTAAAAAGCGTGCAGATAGAAAAAAAACTCAATGATCTTATAAGTTAGACGGGTACAGTCAATTAGGACTAGTTCGGATGGTTAAGAGGAAGATTGTTATACTTCCCAAGTTCCCACCCAGGTCCAACTCTCACTAATGATATGTTGCACTCTTCATGAGACAATTGCTGATATGGCCTTGAGCCCTGAAGAATCCAGTTTACCTTGGGTACCATCCTCAGAATTATGGGACGCAGCCAGGGGTTTACCCAGGATATGTATTCCTCAAGAAAAAAGTTAGACATTGATACAATAAAGCACTCAGAAGCATTATTTGAAGTAAATATTCCATGCATATGATTTCATTCCAAGCAAGTTTTTCGCTATCACAGAAATTCATAAACATGTTTATAACAACACAATTCTTTAGATAAAAAGAACAGAGAAATTTACCAGCACTAACTCAAACTTCTTTCCAGAAGGTTTCAGTAAAAATATATGTTCGACCTTACTTTCATGTCTCAACCTGAGGAACACCTGGAGAAGAAATATATACAGTATAAGCCATATGACTGAAACAAAGTAAAACAATATGCCCTACAGATCTGTTTATATCTACAAACCTGATGAGGTTTAAAAAAGCCACCAGGAGGTGAAGTCATCTGGAACGAGAGATGCAGCCGTTGTAAGTGATTTGCAGACAATGACACAGTTTCTTCTTTTGACAGATCCAATCTACATCAAAAAATAAATACATAAATGCTGTGATTTTTGCAATTTTCAGTGGGAGATAACCCAACTTTATAGAGGAAATGTTGGCCCTGTGAAAGAAAACAAGATGAAGGAAAACTATAATACATAAAAAATGTGTACACAAGAAAAGAGATTACTGCTACAATGCTCACAATTTTGAATGAAGATATTCAAGACATGCTCAATAGTTAAAATATTCTTAATTTTGTTTATTTGATCTAAATACAGTCCACACTAAATTTGGATGTCACAAAGTACTCAAATGTGTCTAGGATTTTATCTGGGCTAAATTTGTTAAAGCTCTTTAAGTCTTTGTAAGACATCTAAAAAAGCTAAGCAAAGAAAGGGAGATAGACCTACTAATTTATTGGATATAGTCCATAGACGATAATTTATTGAATATAGTCTTATAGATCATAATAACAACAAAATTCTGATGGTACTTGGAGTTGGAACCATATTAACCATGCTCTTCCATTCACCTAAACCGTAAACCCTTCTGGCAGACCTTTTTTTCCCTAGACAAGCTGCTCTCCTGCCTGGTATGGATCTCCAGTCCATTTTCTCTCATACTGCCTACCTTTTTGACATCCATGGGCAACCTCCAGTCCACATTGCCTTCCCCCATTCTTCCTATCATATATTTTCTCGTGGTGATATCAGGGGAGCCGTCAGGGTCATGACCACTAGTAGAGGTGTTGACGAGGAAGACCTTCAAGTCGATTTCCTCAAGCATGGTGTTCTATCTCTCAACTTCCCCATTGCTGATTTGTTTAATCATGTTGTTTCTTCAGGTTTCCCTCCATGGTGGTCCCACCATATTATTCACCCCATTTTCAAATCAAAGGTTCATTCAAAATACAAATCCTAACAATTACAGGGCCATCATGATTGGACACACATACACCAAGCTCTACACTGCAATCCTTCACATGTGGTTATCTAACAAGCTTGAGCAAAGGCACCTCAAAGCCAAAGGGTAGGTAGGATTCCACACAACATATCCAACTATTGATCACATCTTCACGCCTTGTGCCATCATTGAGGAGGCCCATACCGCTCCTTGAACGTATTTTGTTGTTTGGCGAACTTTCAAAAAGTGTTCAACTCCATCCCAAGAGAGGCCTTGTCCCAAAGATTGTTATATTCATATTTCAAAGACACTTTTGATTGCCATCTTGGTCTTTATGAGTTGGTTCTTCGTCGTCTCCACGGCACTCGTGACTTCTTGAATCTCATCAAGAGCACTATAGGGGTTAACAGGGATGCCCTCTCAAAGTATCAAAACATGCTCTCTCCAACTATAACTTCCTCTTCCAAGAGTAGGATATTGAGATAATCATGACCTATACATACTTGGGGGGTTTAGTACTCAGGGCCTTGTTTCAATGTAAGACATGCTTTTTAACCTCAATTTAACAGGCGATATGGTTCCCTCAACCTACTTGATAAACAATGCTTTCAAAATTACTTCCAAGGTATGTCTCTTGGACATGAGTATCAAACCCACTTCCTTTATATTTCTTGCGTTTGAAGACCTAGTTTGCTTTGAGTCAAGACAAATCACCACATTTTTCACTCTAATAAGACTTTCCAACGATACCATTTATAGAAGACCAAGTAAGAGGAGCACCTCATTTTCATGTGTCCCATCTATTATGAGATCAAAGGGAGGTTTTATTGCCTTTACCAGGACTTAAGAAGATCCCACACCACGTTTCTCAATTATCTAGACCAAAGATGTCTTTCAAACATAGGGAAAGGTCACTACGTTGACCTACTTGGCCAAAACCCTTCAATAAGATTAACTCTTTATTCCCTATGTTCAGTCTACTCGACACAACAAACAACAGATAGAGGCCCACACCACTCTATATACCAAAGCAACAAGACCTCCAGTTTCCTCTTGACCCTCACACTCCCTACCCTAATAGGTTGACTGGCCTCCACAAGACTTTTGAGGAGTTCTCGTTCTAGACCCCAGGGTATGCACCAACTAAA
>CBVK0102103467.1:0-10911 GCA_900067695.1 Picea abies
AGTGGTAGGTTGTTAAAGATCCTAAGAGGGTATTTGATGTTTTGAGTTATATGCATGTGCAAATATTTATGGCAGCCTAAACCATACATTTAAACCATGCAAGAGGGTCTCAAATAGGCATCAAATCACATGACTAAAGGCAGTTTTTCAGGGCAGAAATATCAAACTTAGTGGCTGTCCCAAAACAGTGATTAAACAGTTTGGTAAACCTTCAAAATAATGCCCAACAGCAGGTCAAAGACACACCTCTGTTGGCAGTCCTTGGTGCCTCGAAAATCTTCATGGTATCAGAGCTGAAGGGCAGCAGAGAGGGCTGATTTGTGAAGCAAACAGGGGGCAGTTTTTGTGGGGTAAAGATCAGATCTGTTGGCTGTTTTTGGACAGCAAGTTTACAGTCCGAAACAGTGAGCAAAAATCAGATTTGAAAGTGCCTCTCATTTAGTGCTTGTTAGGTAAATTTACACAGGTTGAGGAGCATCATTTTCACACTTGTGATTGGTGTGTTAGAGGTTTATTTCTGTTGTTCAGAGTTGCTCAGTTTTACTTGGTTTATTTAATTTGGCATTATACAAATTCAGAACACTTGTTTAGACTAAGCAAAAGTCATCTGCCTACGATTGGCAATGTCAATGGAGATCGAAAGGTCTTGACCCATGGATTCTTCAAATGGGTGCATTCTTTCAGGAGAAGTTTTCAACAAACAAAGGAACTGCCAAGAAGTAAATAGCTTGCATCTTTTCTCTTCCATTTTCTACAGATTTTGTAGCATTAATGCTATGTCTGCCCATAAAAGAATGTATCACTTGAGTTTTCTTTTGGGCCAACACTTGTGATTTGCCATCTCCTAGATGAAGAAAGCAATCCGATGCAGTCCCAGTTAGAATATATGATGTAATTCTTGGCAAACCATACATATGGGAGAGATATGGTACCTACAACAGCTAACCACATCTATCAAGCTCTGCAAGGAAGATGTCACTTACACACTATCAAAATCATCCTCAACCAAAAAGCAGCATCACTTTTAGTTCTGCCAAGCAAGCCCACAAGATCATCTAGGGTAGCAATAAGATTATGCTCTCTTGACAGTCTGACACCAACTCAAATTTGAGCAAGTTCCAGAATCCCAGATCTCCCTTGGTCACCCTAAATATGAAACAACTAAATACGCTACTCAAAGTTTACAAGCATTTTAACAAGCCCCACGGGATACCTTGATATTTGCCAAGCAAACCTGCACGATCATCAAGGGTACCAATAAGATTATGCCCTTGATTGTCTGACAAGAAGTCAAATTGACCAAGTTCCAGAATACCAGATCTCCTGCCCTCTTTGCCCTAAATATGAAACAGTTAAATACCCTGCTCAAAGTTTACAAAGAATTTGACAAGCCGCAGGGAATACCATCAACATGTCAATAGCAACACACTGTCAATTTAAACTATTGGCTTTTGCCTAACTGTCCATTCTACTAGAAATCACTTCTAGATAACAATGAAATGAAGCCACATTCAAAAGTTCTACCAAAAAGACCACAATCATCCCAGAACCTCACCAAGAGTCTGTATATGTTTGTTCTACAAAGGATTGGTACTTGGTACATGGCCATTGACTATCAGGAACTTAGGAAAATTACAATAAAGAAACATTATCCACTTCCCTGAATTACCAAGTGCTAATCCTGAAGCCAAGGTGTCACCAACTGCCAATCATGCCTAAGCATGTGAAGGTGGCCTCCAAAACTAAAAAAAAACCTATTTAAATTGATGGTCATGGTTTTTGGCGTCACCAATGCCACAGCTGCATTGATGTTCACTCATAAATAACATAATGTTTATGCAGCCCATCATTGGCAAGTTTGTGGTATTGTATCTTGATGACATCCTTAATTACATTTACACTTGGGAAGAACGACATTCTCCTTTATCTTACCGCTTCTATCCTTCTACTTAAATTTTTAACATTACCATTGATTGTTTCAAGATGTTTGAGAGTGGTTCCAACCTCATCAGACTTCATATGGAGAAAGTGAATTTCATATCCCATTCAGAATTCAGCAGACTTTAACAGTTTTCAGGATTTCAGGGTTGGCATGATTGTAGTGTTTCCACTGGATTCTATCATGTATGAGGGTAAGGGATTGGCATTAGCCAAGACATGGGTCTCCTTCTAAAATGTCATTTATGTGCATCATTCTTATTTTCTTGCTTATTATCTTCCAAGAGTATGTGTTATTGAAAAACAAAACTATATATCTATATTTTTGAATTTTTTTATATACTGTGTTTCCCCAGCGTCCCCATTTTGGGGAGTCACATTTCCAATCATTACCGTTCCAGAAAATTGCACATGTTTCCACGTTTAGTACAACTTAATTTAAAACATATTCAGCAAGAATTTCAAGCCCTATGTGCCCACAAACTACAAGAATATTTCAACAAGTGCAAACATGCCATGAAGAAGACTGTCTACATGGGCTTCATAGTCAATAACCATGGCAACCATATTTATATGACCAAGACTAATGCCCTTAAGAATGGTCAATAGCCAAAAATCTCATTGAGCTCTTCAGTTTCATGTGCTTTGAAGATTTTATCAGATTTAAACTAGGGTTATCCCACATTGAGTGGAATTTCAATAGTGACTACAAATGAAGTGCAAAAATTCAATCTAATGGGCAAACAAGCAACAATGTGCCTTCGATATGCTTAAGTAGTACCTCTATTATGCACCAATGTTGTCACCAACGGATCCTCACTAACCCTTTGAATTCAACATGAATGCCTTCAAATTATCAATGGGAGTTGTTTACACACAACATGGGCACCCATTACATACTTTTCAAACACTGTCAATTCTGCAACGCAGCACTATACCTAGTGTGACAGATGTATGCAACTATGCAAGCGGTTAGAGAATAGAGATATTACATTTTGCACAAAGAGATAGTGACTTTCTCAGATTACATGCCCTTAATTCAACCCAATGCTTCGCCAAGATTTTGAGGATGTGGAACGTAAAGGCAATAAGATGAATTACATGGATGGGTGAAGAGATACCACTCCCCCCAATTTTTAAGGAACAACATAGAAGACACACATAAATATAGACAGCCATTAAAATTTAAAAATAATAATAAGTTATAACAATCAAATGATTAATAATACTCATCATAAATATGCATAGTACAACACCCAATTAGACAATTACAAATAGGTAAATCATTGATTTTTTCATTAGTAATCAAAAAGAAAAGATAATGGCATTTTAAAAATGTTGCCCCACCCATACAAACCCCACATGCTCAAAATGGTTCCTAGGATAACAATGACACAAAAGGAGGTTGGACTCAAATACTGTGTAATAACAAAGGTAATGGGCAACAGAAAGCCCCTATCCAAAAGTATGGTGCGTCAGCCAGCCCTTCTAGGCCTCAATTACTTCAGCGAACATTTTAGTGATTCGATAGAGCTCCAAACCATCTCAACAAGGTGATGAAAACCACAAGGCTCATTCTTCTTTGTCGTTGCTTGATGCTTGGGCAGAGGACTCCACTGATGGCTTACTTAAATGGACACAACCTATCACTTTGGATGCATGATTTGTCCCACACAAATATGTCATAAGTGCAAACTCCCTTGGTGCTCTCGATGGCCTTGAAGATAACAAGGAAGAGATGGCTGACATAGCAAGTTCCCAATGAAAATTGCTTCATGGAACGTCTGAGGATTAAATGACACTAGCAATTTTAGAAAACCCCAAACCTCATAAGGAGGCTAATGATGGTTGGGAGAACCCTAGTGCTGATGCTCCCTCGATGACTGGTTAGTGCCTTGCCCCAATGACCATGATTGTCCCCCACCGATGATTAGAATTATTGTTTCTTGGTATTTATGATCAGGTTGTATGCCTTGTGGCTCCTAGACTTTGTTATTTTGCTAGTTTGGACATTTGCTTATGGCGGCTCTTTGTTTTCAAGTGTTTCGGCATAAGCCAACCAACATTTTTGAGTTTTAATAATTTTTGCTAGTGCTTGTGGACATTGCATGCACAGCCCACCTTTTTGGTATTAAAGCTATGTACATAATGTTTTATTAATAGTCAAATGAGCTTTAATTTTAAAAAGAAAGTTGTCGTCAAAAGTCTTCATTTATTACTTCACTACTACTAGTCAAAACTACCCACATGATATTCAGATGATGCCATTGAAAAGATTCAACTATAAATTTGCTCGTTAGTATTTGAGGGTTTGGCAAATGATGGATTGTTTTAAAGGGGATGGGTGGACTCCACAAGTTAGAAGGTGGGGAATACAAGTAAAACTTTATAGTGATTGCATTTTATTTGGACATCATAGGGGATGGTTATGCATACCCCATGGGACTTGGGATGTCACAACATACTAAACTAGCAATGGATACCCCCAAGAAGGCCCCATGTCATAGGTATATCTTGAGGATTTCCTCATGGCATCCCCCACTAAATGGGAACAACTAGGGAAATCCCCACCCAATCACACCATCTCAAAAAAATAGGGGACACAAAGGGATGATATTAAAAACTCTCGGGGAGACATACTCCTATTGAAGATTGAGAATGCTCGCCACATTAAATTGATGACCTTCCTCTAGACATTATATTTGGTGAAAATATATTAAAAAGGGGCAAAGGAAATAAAATAGTAATTGTTTTAATCAACACCAAATTATTTCTCTACTAAGCATTATGTACTATCAATTCGAATTTCAAACCCATTTATAGTGCTCCAAGATCATAACCATGTGTTAAGATACCACTAGAGGATAAAACCCTAATTTTCCCCAATCATCTCTATCTCTAAAGGTGAACCATGATGATGACAGTCTTAAAAGCACACTTCCAAACTTGCAAGTCATTTAATCTCAATAAACTTTGGCAACAATTTAGACATTTCTTTTAGCCCAACATGAAAATGATTGAAAGTGACATCAAATCCTACGTTGCTCATTACATTCCCAAGCCTGCAAACCACAAGCAACGGACATGTACTCCTTTGTTAGTTCCAACTCACCCATAAGTCCAACATGACGACATATCTATGGTTGTCCATAACTCTTATAAAATGGCAGTCCTTGCAATTTCCCTTTGTGTTCCCCACTAAATGGGAACAACTAGGGAAATCCCCACCCAATCACACCATCTCAAAAAAATAGGGGACACAAAGGGATGATATTAAAAACCCTCGGGGAGACATACTCCTATTTCATAGCTATAATCACTTATTGAAGATTGAGAATGTTCGCCACATTAAATTGATGACCTTCCTCTAGACATTGTATTTGGTGAAAATATATAAAAAAAGGGGCAAAGGAAATAAAATAGCAATGGTTTTAATCAACACCAAATTATTTCTCTACTAAGCATTATGGACTATCAATTTGAATTTCAAACCCATTTATAGTGCTCCAAGATCATAACCATGTGTTAAAATACCACTCCATGATAAAATCCTAATTTTCCCCAATCATCTTAATCTCCAAATGTGAACCATGATGATGACAGTCTTAAAAGCACGCTTCCAAACTTTTAAGTCATTTAATATCAATAAACTTTGGCAACAATTTAGACATTTCTTTTAGCCCAACATGAGCATGATTCAAAGGAACATCAAATCCTACATTGTTCATTGCATTCCCAACCCTGCAAACCACAAGCAACGGACATGTACTCCTTCGTTAGTTCCAACTCGCCCATAAGTCCAACATGACGACATATATATGGTTGTCCACAACTTCTATAAAACGGCAATCCTTGCACCATGGAAGAAGGATATCACCACTCCAAAGGTTACCAAATTATTCTATACATTGGTATGGAAGCATTTCAACCGTTCGGTGTCCACCATCTCTAATAACAATTCTAAGTTGATTGGACATTTTTTAATTTTCTATACACTAAGTTGGACACCAAGCTCTAATGCCCAATCACATTTCAACCATAAAATAGTGGGCAAAGAGAAGTTGTGAATCAAACACTAGTACAAGGCTACGAATTACAACCATTGAACCCTCGCTCATGGGATGAGGGCCTGTATTCATTTAGCATAATTAGAAATTGATCTATACATAACTTTGCCATGCACAACCCCATTGAAGCTTGAGTCAACTTTTAGCCATTGGATCTTGTATATACTACTCAAACTTCATCAAAAGTAACAAAGCAAGACAAAGTAGAGAAGTTCATTGAACATATATATGGCATTCATTGACATGCTGGGAAGATTCTCGTCTGGAAGTTGGAACAAAAACAATTACAAGCTTCACCATGATGAACATCTCATTTATTAAAAATTATTGACCAACGGTAGTTGCATATATATTAGGAAAGATTTGCACACCTGAACTAGAAACTAAACTATCCTCAAAAACAGTCGCCTTCTTATTGGGCTTTCATTTATACTTCAATGTCCATTCAATCTTTTATGTTGATCTACTCAAGCCTTGTACTTAACCTCTATTGGGATAACTGAACACATCTTTGTAGCAAACACTTAATTTAGATTTGTATGATAATGTATTGCTTAGTTTTGAGTCTTGACTAAGTCATCACCATTGCAATCAAGTGCACACACACTACAAAAATCCTTCTATTCAAGTTACCAAAGCCAACCAACAACCTTAGTAGGCCAAATTGGTATGCATTTAAACCAATGCAAGTAAAGAATCCTTACCTAACACCTAAGCAACAATAGAATGCTAACGTCCAAGAGGGAGCAAATAATTAGAAATGCAACCATATCTGTGAGGCATTTCTGTATGCATGCACATTTGCTAATCAAATTTTGGGTCATCCATCTGCATAAACACATTTCCAAACCAACTATTTTATGTGTCCTCCACTTGCATAAACCTATTAGCAAACCAACTCAATTACAGGACCTTTGTCCACATAAAAACATATATTAACCAACTCTTTTGGATTTCCTTTGGCCACAAATGCATTTGTGCACCAACTATTTTGGGTGGCCTTCCACCAAAACCCAACTCTTTTGTGAGGTCTCCATTCAGATAATATGTGCAGATCTCCATGTTTTCGAGAAACATTTGCAAATGTTCAATCTCTACCTGGTCTCAAGTGTAGTTCATTGACAAAGAAATTTCAAATGAACAAAAATAAGTGGAAATTGATCAATTAATCATTATTATAACAATGTAGTCAGCTTGTAAATGTACGACTAAAAAGTCATTTGAGACATATCTCAAGGAAATAGTCTTCATAAAGTTATAGAGAATTCAACAGTGAATTTGGACAGTTTTGCACACAACTAGATACACTCAAACATTGTACTTCCACCTCCTCTGCAGATTCTAGAACTATAGATTTGCTAGAGTTCATTTGGCAAGGGCCTCACTTAAATTGTGTTTTAGAATGTTACCGGTATTACAATTGTTAAAAACAAACATGTTCGATAACTTTTTTCCAAGTAAAACCTCACAGGATCCCCCTTCTTCCCTAGAATATCTGGATAGAGGGCAGCCCAGCCGCTGGCCACAATAGCAGTCGGTAACAGGAAGGAAGTTGACCGGATTTGAGCCTATACACTAAGGCCTCATCAGTGTTGAATTTTACCTATATCTCAATCACTGAGATTACTGCCAATAAATTAACTTAACCAGAAATTATCAGTGCTGATATAAAATCTGAATTTATGCAGTTAACCTACAGATAAAATATAAAATAGAAATATGACAGCGGAAGCATACAGAACCAAGCACATAAATTCACCAAGACACCAGATATTACCCTGGAAACCCCGGTGTGGGGAAAACCAGCAAAGGAGGGCTTATGATTAAGGCTTCTGAGGAAATTTTACAGCAAATACAATTCAGAAAATTTCTGGGCAGGATTTTCCTCTCCACGGGCTCTATACAGCCCAGCTATCTCAGCACTCCTTGTTGTAGCTGCACAGCCTCTGGTACAGCCTGATATTGACTGAAAATACACCCAGAATTTAGCCCTGTTCTCTGCGGAACAGTACAGCTGAATCTGGCCAGTCCTGGATGAGGACGTAGAGCCCTAACTCGCCCCTCTCGCTGCTGTAAAACTTGGCCTGAGTTGAGCCTGGTGCTGGCAGCCTAATATGGCCCTGTTCCTGACCTCTTCCAGCTGCCTTTCTCTCCCAGATTTGCCCTCCTCAGCTTGCTCTAGCACAGTTCACCCTCCTTCCTCAGCCTCGAGCATTCTCCTTCTGGTCACTTGCTCAACTCACAAATGAGAATGTGTGTCCAACTCCACCCTCAGCCTCACTTTTATCTCTCCTTCAGCCCCCATTTACCTTGAGATGTGTGCCCAGCCTGGGCCTCAATGGCTGAGATTGGGGTGCCCCTCTTGGGCTGGACCCCACTCTCCACTAAGTGGTGCACCCCCTTGGTCTGGGACCCACAATCCACCCAGCCATCTTGATGACGTGCACCCTCTCTCCCTGGACCCCACATTCCACTCAAGAATCATTTTTTGCTGATTTTTCCTAAGTCTAATTTAGGCTGAGATAAAAGGATGATCTGGGTTATTAAGGTGTCCATCAGCTGGCCTAGGACACATAGGCACAGCTGAGACACCAACCGAGCTAAAAACTAACAGTCAGCAACATGCCTTGGATGGATATTCAACCAATCGAGCTAACACTTTAGACTAAACATGTTCTATAACTGAAAAAACATCAAATAAAAAATATGGGAGGGGAAAAAAGACAATACAAATAAAATATATATTCTTGAATAATATAAGTAATTGATTTACACAACCTCTCGTGACTGTATAAATATCATTAACTGGTCACAAGGATGAAATATTATGACCTTTGGTGATTTAATTATTATTTATTTTTGCTATTTTTGTTATTGTAATGTACTACTAAATTTACATGTATTACATTTCCTCCCCCTTAATGGATGCTTTGTCCTCGAAGCATAGTTAGGAGAAGCTACACCTTTATTCCGGCTTGCACTTCTATAGCTATTCTAGACGTAATGCTAGTTAAGGAAAGAAGAGAGTGAGATCTTTGAAGGTTTGAACAATATTGTCGCATTGTGATATCGATCCACCCCCAGTTAATTTTTTGCAGAATTGAATTGCGCAAAAGTTGATTGGGACTTCTTCAATTACACTTCACAGTATACCTTTCGAAACAAGTCAAATTAGAATCCTAATATTTAGATATGTGGAATGAATTTTGTTTCGGATGAGACCCGTATCTGGTGTTTTAAGTTAGAGTTCAAGGCTGTAAAGAATGTTTTTTTGAAATATTTTTAAAGAATGCCCTTGAGGAACCTAGGATGAATGTATTAAGCAGTGATTAGACAGAGTAGGAGACTGAGACTGTTTCAAGACAGCAAACAGACTGTTACTTTTTGAGCCCTTACAGGAAGTCTGATGTATATTCTGATTTCACACTTGAAATATTGAATATAAAGGTTTTTTTCTTGGAAAAAAGGTTGATTGTTGTATGCAATGATCCCTGTGATTAGCGTGACAATAGTGTCTAATAGTTGAACTTCTTTCTGATATATCAAAATTGGATACCAATTCTTCAATATTCACTGATTTGTCGATACTTCAAGGCTGAGAAAATTTCATTAGTGACGGTGGTGACAGATGGTTCTTCATCCCTGACTGGATCTGTAAGTGTCACTTTGTCAATGGCTTGAGTTTATAAATAATCGATAAATCTTCATTGGCAACAATCAAGTTTTTATCTTTGATTGCATCTGTGAGAATTCCCCTATCTACTATGTGTGCCCTGGCCTTTTCAAGACTATTGATTCCACCAAATCAGTTGACATTTCTTTATCGAATCTTAGAATAGATATGCATTTTCTCTTTAATTCACTTTTGTTTCTGATTTTTCTCTCCAATTTTATAGCAATGGAATGTTTGTCTTGCCAGATAGTATTCCTAAACAGATCCAGTAATGGTTGTGATACCTATTGATTCTTATCTGACACCACAAATTTTCTTCTTCAAATTTGAAGCAGATTGTTTGTTGACAGTATTGGAAACAAAAAAATAAGCCACAAGCTGGAAAAATTTGGTTCAACCACAAGTTGAAAACAGAGATGGCCATTGGCTGGGCTCAAACAAGCTCTGATACCACTATTACAAACAGTCATGTTCGATAATTATAAACACAAACAATCCAAATAGGAGAGGGAAAGAAATCCCATGCATATAAAATAATATATATAATATTTGAATAATATGAGTGATTATGATTTGCATGACCTCTTGTGACGGTATAAATATCATTATACTAGGACAATTAGTTGTGCCCTGTGAATAATATGAGTGATTGATTGACAAGACCTCTTGACAGTCCATGGAAAAAGACCTTTTGTGACAGTATAAATATCATCAATTGGTCACTATATCATTAACTTGTCAATAGGGTAATTAGTTATGCCCTGTGGTGATTTTAGTTATTCTTATTTATTATCATCATTGTTGTTAATGTAATATATCAATATATTCATGTACAATACAACTTCATTTCAAGGATTTTCTATTTGTTTAATAGTAATAGTTATTCAATGACTCAATTCAACATCATATTCATCGCTTATATGAATAGATAAATGCATGTTCCTCACACACAAAACAACCACACTTTCTTCTATAAATAAAATCCTCTTCAAGATTTGGTTGTCCCCCAAACTAATCATGAGTTGAAGCACTAAATAACTGAAAAGTATATGCAACTGTACAATTACAGGTTAAGACTGTTGAGATTTGTACCTTGGGAGGTGTTCCCCATGTGTTTTGTCCTCCTTAGCACATGTGGGAAGGTTTAGTTACTTTGTCCTAGTACTTTATGTCTATTTGCACTTTGACTTTGGATAAAGTGCATTTTGGTCACTTTTGGCAAAAGTGAACATT
>CBVK0102103493.1:0-15066 GCA_900067695.1 Picea abies
CGGCGGCTTCCATCTCATTTCATCCGGTCGACTCATCGTGGCTTCCCCTTAACCACTTGACCGCGGATAAGCCACCGCCCTTAAAAGCGGATTCCCGTTTGGCACTCTGTCACACCCTTTGAAAGTCACCCCTACTGGTCTCTTCCCCACTCTCCACGTCTCCACTCCTTCGTCGAAATAACTGGAGCGAAACTGGCGTGCATGAAGTTTGAACGCGTTAGATATCATTCAACGGGATTCAACTTGCCAGCTCTGTTCGAAGAGGAAGATCAATAGCAATTTGCTTAAAGTGGTGCGCAATTTGCCTGACGGCTGCTGGCTTCCGTCATAATTACCAAGCTAGTGGCCATGGTGAAACCAGCGAGATTCAATGTGATAAAGAGGGATTGCAAAATGTAGATATATATGAACAAGTCTGAGGTAAGTAAGAAAGAACACCTGCCCAATGTTGGGAGATCTTTGAGGTGACACTTTCTTTGTTTCTGGTGGATGTGAGAAAAGCAGGGGGATATATCTTGGAATTTATGGAGTTTTGACACAAGGTGCTTATACCTGCCATGAATGACACTATGTTGACCTTGGAAAAATGAAAATAAGTTCCACATGTCATACCTTGGTTTTTCTTCTAGGAATTCATGCTTGCTTTCGTTTGAAGCTCTATCGATCTAAAGAATGGCTTGCGTGGAGATCGTTCACTTGTCAAACATTGATATCAGAAAATAATGGTTTGGTTTGTTTTGTTTTATCTAGAATTTTTTTTTTAATCATAATTTTTTTTTATATAATGGTTAATAAATTTGTAATTTTTATGATTTAAATTGTATTTTTGAATGTATAAATAAATTCATTACTTTGAAAAAAATTTATTGTATTTAAATTGTACAATTTCAACAATTAATATTTACAATTTCAACAATATTTTTAAAATTTTGATCAATTTAAAAAAAAAAACTAATTAAAAAAATGTGTTTAATTTTTTTTTAGCAAATAACATGTTTAAACTAAACTATGACAAAATGTATCTCTTTTACAATCTATTTAACAAATCACATACTCAAAAACCGAAAAGTGAATAATACTCACATATAATATATGTGAGCACAACAACCATGTATAAGTTCAAGGAATTGGGATGGAGACATTGTTCAAATATAGGTAAAAAATTCTTTATAGATAGCTAATTTATATTCAATGGAGTATTTGTTGAACAAGTTTGTTTGTTTTTTACATGTACAAATAAATTAATAAAACATAAATAAAATGAGTTTCCTTAACCAGATTATAGATTTGGGTTATGGGAGGGTCCAACCACAAAGTCTATTGTTGACTTTGTGGTTGGTTTTTCCAATAACCCAAATTTATAATTTGGTTAAGGATATCCATTTTTTTCATTCATTTAATTGTAAATGATATATGATGTTAATTAAAAGAGTTTTTTTTTAAATTAGTGTTTTATTTGGTGATTTTGATTGATGGATTATAGTTGATTTGTACCTAGATTGTAGTGAATATGCACTTCATATCACATTACCTTAGCAGTGTTATATCAAAAAGCTAAATAAAATTAAGTAAAATTTGAGGTACAATGAGAACATATTGAAAACATAGTAGTTTAAGGGTGCAAACATTACAAGCAAAACTCTAGTTAGAAGAGTTTTTAGTGTTATAAAATTTGTTGAAATTATAAAAAAAAATCCACAAAATTTTTAGTATATCTTGTATATTAAAAAACATCATTTCTCTATCTATGGCTAAGCATATATCATATTTACTTACACAACACAAAATTCCAATGATGATTCTACAAACAATGCCATTCAAGGTAATAGTGTTAATTTTATAATAATCAATGTTATGACATTGACTATAGTTATGAGCACATGTGCTACACCAATTAGATATGAACTAATAAATGTACACCACATGAGTTCTTTTAATTTATAAATAGCAGCGTTGTTCTAAGACATAAAAAAAGTACATGTAAGGAGCATAATCTTGGGAACATCGATGTTTATTTATTAAATATGCACTAATGCATACAAATTTTAGTAACACATTGGAGTGTGAAGATGATTAAAATACAGTGCATATAAATGAATAAAAGAAATAGAAATGAATAAAGAAACGAGTATATATATATAAATAAAATAAAATAAAATGTATAGATACATTTCAATGTCAAAATTCATCATATTTGATGTACAAATTTTAGTAACAAGATGATTAAAATACACCAATGCATACAAATGAATAAAAGAAACAAGTACATATATAAATAAAATAAAATGCATAGATACATTTCAATGTCAAAATTCATCATATTTGATGTAAGAATTATATGGCTATGCAAATGTAAGAATTATATGGCTATGCAAATGTAACTTTATGTTTCTTTTAATAAAATTTTAATTATATATATATATATATATATATATGATCTAAATCAATATATTATTTAATTACATATTTGTTTATTGTAATAATGTAAATTATTCTTACATTTAATTTATAAGGTTATATTTTTTTTCTTAGAAATAAATCTTAAAAAATCATTTGAGCACTTTCTCCCATTTTAAGGATGGTACTCAATGTATTGTGGATGATGTAGATTTAGTGTGTTTGACCTTGTGGGCACTAAACTAAGGACCTATATAGCATGTCAAATTACTACAAACTTTGTAACAATAGTAGCACCAACTGATTGATCAAACCCTTAACGCTAACAACATAACATTTTAGAACATGATACACTCCAATAGAATAAGAAACCCATTTTATTGAATAAGAATAAAAAAAATCCTATGTTATACAACATGGTAAAACATAAAGTTTGGTGATAAACAACATCTCAAAAAAATAATTGATATAATTATTGGTAATCTGTCATCATAACAAATTGGACAATAGAAAGGTTTATGTTAAACAACATGTTTTATTGTTACATACAATCATTCCAATATATAAAACTTGTCACATTCATTTATATTTATCGGCATTGATCACCTATGCTATTTTTAAGGCTCATGTTCCTTCCATTCCTCATTTTTTCGTCACTTTCAAGGTATGCCATATTCTATTTGCAATGTTTTGTTAATTAGCCTAATTTTGTTTGACCTATTTATCCTCCGTCTACAATATATAAATTAATTGTAAAGAGTATATCTACTTTTATCATATAACATACATGATTATGGGACTGGTAAACTTGCAATTGCAATGAGTTGTTCATAAACAATGCATATGCATAATTCTCCTCACTAGAGTTACAAAAGTATGAGAAAAGTGGAGTGCTCCTTTTCCTAATCACTTGAATGAAAAACATGTGAGAAAGGGTTGTTACTCCCTCTTTTCCTCCCTAATATTACTAACATGTGACAAAATGAAGGTGATCCTCCTCCTCCTAACTCTAATTACAAAAGTGTGACAAAGGATAAATGATCCTTCCCCTCCTTCCTTAAACTAATAACATGCAATAAAACAAAATCGCTCCTCCTCTTCACTCTAATTACAAAAGATTGAGAAATGGTTGGTTATCCTTCCCATCCTCCAACGAATTACAAAAGTATAATAAACAATTTGTTTTCCTTCTCCTCGCCTCTCAAATTATTACAGTTTCAGAAAACATTGGTGCTGTCCTTCTCCCCCTTACTCAAATTGAAAAAATATAACAAATGGTTGTCACTTCTCCCCTCTTTCTAACTCAATTTATTAAATATAACAAATGGTTGTCACTTCTCCCCTCTTTCTAACTCAATTTATTAAAGTTGTAGAAAGGTTCAATGGTCCTTCTTCTCTTCACTTAAATGAAAAAATTCTGAAAACAGATTGATGCTCCTTCTCTTCCTCTCTAAAATTAATAAAGTGTCATAAAATGGAGTTTCTCCTCCTCCATAATCACATTGCAAAAGAGTGAGAAAGAGTCAACACTCCTCCTCATCCCTCAAATTACTAAATCCCAAGAAACGACTGTTGCTCCTTCTCTCCCTCACTCAAATTAAAAAAAAAAAAGGTGTCAAAAAAGGTTGGTGCTCCTTCTCCTTCTCCCTCAAATTACTAAAGTGTAAGAAAATTAAGGTGCTCCTCCTCCTCACTAAAATTAAACGACTATTGCTCCTTCTCTCCCTTACTCAAATTAAAAAAAAAGGTGTCAAAAAAGGTTGGTGCTCCTTCTCCTTCTCCCTAAAATTACTAAAGTGTAAGAAAATTAAGGTGCTCCTCCTCCTCACTAAAATTACAAACATATGAGAAAGGGATAGTAATCCTTCTCCTTCTCCCTCAAATTATAAAACTTCTATAAATGGTAAGTGGTCCTACTCCTTCTCACCTTGAATGATAAAAGTGTGAGAAAGGGATAGCTCTCGTTCCCCTCCTACCTAAAATTACTAAAGTTTAAGAAAATAAAGGAGCTTTGTGTCGTCCTCAAATTAATAAAATGAGAGAAAGGGTTGGTAATTCTCCCCCTCCTCGCTATAATTACAAAAGTGTGAGAAACATATAGTGATCATCTTCATCCTTTTAATAACTAAAGTCTACGAAATGACATGTTCTCCTTATTTAAGTACTTAAATTAAAATGTTTTGAGAAAGGGCCAATGCTCCTCCCTCAAATTACTAAAGTGAGAGAAAATTAAAGTGTTCCTTCTCCTCGTCACTAGAATTACAAACTTACTAGAACTGAGCAATGTTATTTCTCCTCCTCACTTAAATGACAAAATTGTGAGAAAATGATAGTGATACTTTTCCTCTTCACTTGAATGACAAAAGCATGAGAAAGGGAGAGAACCCTTCGCATCCTCCCTCAAATTACTAGCATGTGAGAAAATGAAGGTGATGCTTCTCCTCCTCTCTCTATGTTAGTTAGTTCAATTAGTTGAACTCTGCTACATTAAATTATCAACATGGGGATCGTAAAATGATGAATTTCAATGAAAAATATATGCATGTAGTAGTTCTAATCTATCCTATAATGCATAAGGAAAACTATTCATTGCTTTAGTTGCAGAAACATAGTTCTATTTAGCTACAGAAAGAATAGAGTAGTGCTAAGAAATGCAAAACAAAGTTATAAGAAACAAAAAAGTAATTCCAATATGTAAAACCTCTAATATATTGTAGTGTTATAACATTCTTTCTATCAATTGTCTCAATGATAGTTCCCACTGATGACAACACTCAATTATTCAATTGATGGTTGTGAAATTAGTTACTTCTGTGAAAACATAAATGAATAAATTGCAGAAAGAAAATGACAAATTGGAAACCCACAACTTGAATAAATAAAAACACAATACCAATCATTCTTAAGAAAAGGAATAACATGCTCCTCCATAGGTGGCCCTCTTGGTTCAAGGAATGCTATTTAGAGAAATCTTATAAGACTAAACTCTTCACAAATGCAAAATTAAACTCATTTGGAATGAACAATAACCAAGAACTTTGTATTAATCAACAAATAAGTCTACAACAATTCTATTATAAGGCGTAATGATAATTGTCCTTTTGAGGATCTAATCACTCATACTTATACAATAGAAACATGATCTCTAAGATGTAAGTTATACAAATTTCTAAAATAATTTGTATCGAAATACGTATGCGTTGATTGGCAAATAAGATTTGGATCTAACATGGAAATTTGGATTAAACTTTATCACCCCTGTATTGGAAAAAATCATGAAAGAATGCATGAATTTCTTTGATACATTCTTGTGCTTCCTTATTCTCTATTCTGATGAAATTGTGGTTGCACATTCTGCCATATGTACACATTGACCAATGAGTTTGACTTCTCTTCTTCTCCAATATGGAAGATCCGTAAACCATGCTGATAGGTGGATCATCTTTTTGGAATATTTTGGCACCTTCCAGATGTCCTAGTTCAGTCCATGTCTTACCATGTCCCTATGGATGGAAAAATTCATTGCAGAAAATCGTCTTAGTAAACACGATACATAATTGTAATATGAGCTGCTACATATTCAAAATATTTTGTAGATACTCATTATAATAATAGTTAATTAAATCATTTTTCATTAAGAATAATGGAATTAAACATGGGAATTGTAACGAACCCTGACGTTACGACAATAAATGATGCATAACAAGTATAATTTTTTTTAAAGCGTTAGGAAAGTAATGTCAAAATACAATCAAACATCGCAACTCGACGATGAAAATAATGAAATAATTTCATGCATCACATAAACATAACGACCTAGCATACTAGCACATCATGCATCTTGAAGCAACTTACAAACATTCAATCAGGAAAAGAATATAAATGACTACTCCCCCATCCTACCCTACAAGGGTTAGTACCTTCAGGACACATAAGCAATGCTCAAGCCCAGGTTCCCATCGATTTTGACCATTTAAGGTCTTAGGGATGGTGACTATTATGAGGAACAAGGAAGTGTCTACATCCTGCCCAACAATCAAATCCAAAAACCAACTAGCTAAATCAACAACATCAACGATAATCCATAGCGCAATAATGTTCTAATAACCAATTACACATCACATAATTTCCAAGGCGTAAGAGAAATCGACCTTTAAAACGATCATATATTATTGACAAAATAAAATCTAAGTATTAAAACAATCATATCTCAACATATCTAAAGGAAAAACAAAATCTAAGTAATAAACATTCATATCTCCACATATCTAAATGGCCAAACAAATACAAGCATTAACACAATCATATATCAACATGTCTAAATGGTGAAAGATAATCTAAGTACTAAACAATCATAGCTCAACCCAAATGGTGAAACAATAACCAAATTCTAAATCAATCATGCGTCTTCAATCTATGGTGCAATAGAAACCCAATTATTCATCCCTCAACATTAGCAAATTTAATAGCGCAATAATAACTGTTAACAAAAGCATTACAGTGTAATCTATTTTGTGCAAGAAGCCAAGTCTATAAACCATTTAGTGCATTGTCCTTGTAAGGCACCCGAGAATTTCAACTATTAAACAAGTCATACATCATCATCTTTTTTAGCGCAACAAGTCCAAGGAAAATATGAACATTCCTTACATCATATTTCATTGCGTGCAAGGGGTCTAAAATATATAACCCAATATATGACACAAATCCATTAGTGCAGGCATTATAATGTAAATTACATCTAATTCAACTATGCAAGGTGATGATATTCATTACTTTTATGGCGCATAGTCAACTTAAGGAAAATCAATCAATGATAAATGCAATGTCTCAATTCAGTATGTAATGAACCGTTTAGTTACCCATAACATGTGAAGGGAATTAGAGTAATATTACTATCATCAGAAAATAAATTAAACATAATTATATAAAACACAACTTGTAATTAACCAGGAGAAAGATTAAGAAATATAACCTAAGGATGGGAACATTAGATTAGTTTAAGGAATGATAAACTCTTTTCCAATTCCAAGAAGGAAACTTTATAAGGTTGCAATACGAGGTTGCACTACAAAAATCATAATCGTCAAAGGAGAGTTGTGCCCTGGAAATTTCATTGACCAAATAACAGTCGCTAAGTGTCCAAGCTAAAGACAAGGGAAATACGCTGAGTGGAATGGTAAGGGCGTAAGGAAAATGGCAGAGACGCCTGTCAACTAATCAATTCCACACATATGGGCGAGAATTCTCTAGGCAGATCGCTGCATCCAGGATGCTGGAAAACGCAGACCATGACATCGATCGCGTTGGGCACCTCACATAATTTTCTAACTATGCTTAGATCAAGGGATGGATCGCAGGATGGATCTCCCCAAGGGAAATATCATAAGAGAAACTCCAGAATGACTATGGTTGAATAACTCAAGGATGTAATGGTTTCCGCAAGGAAAACGCTCCAGGAGAAGATCTGGGCAGGGTGCAAAGAACATATATATGGGTGGGAGGGAGTAACTGAAGTATGAGGAAAACAAAGGGAGGGTGTGCAGAAGTCTAGGAACAAGGGAAATTCTGAGGCAAGCTAACAAATTATAAACAAAGCGGGCTTCTTTGGGCATAAATCTCAGTCTGAGTGTGAAAAATATGAAGGAGAATAAAAAAATTTGGATACAACAAATCCAATCAACCAACATCTTACCTGGGAATGAAGGAAAAAAAATCAAATTTATCACTAACACAACAGATTGTCCACTGAGTGTATAATCATACTAGTTTTCCTTTTATTTCAGATTACAAATATACTGAGATACACAATCCATTTGTTACAATTATCATAAAAATGCATATTCAAAAAAAATCCTCTTGACAAGAAAATGTCATCCGACTAACGCAACCATGCAAGAATAAATTAATCACAATACAATAAATAGTTTTACCCGAAATGTCGTTCCCAACGATGACAAATCCAAATTCATTGTTCCACGCTTGCACTCTATCCAGCTCATTCTCTCTAACCGTTGAGATCTCACCGATACCTCTCAACCAATGCTAGGGGTACTCTTCTTCTTCCTGAGCTCCTCGAGACACAAAGGGGCTACACACACAATTAAGAGAAATCTAGCTCCCATCTCACCTCGCAAGGTCGAGCTACCACTCTCTATCTGAGCTAGGTATCCCAACTCCCACAAGAAAAATCAGTCAAGAGTAAAATCCGACAGCATAAGAATGATCCTTCCCTACCTTCTATATTTAAATTACATAACTAAAAGACTCGCCTTCCTTACTTCATTAATTATCAATTTTTAAAGGACACTAGAAACCAATTCCTCTACAATCTAAAATTGCATTCAATGACAATCTCTTCTATAATCTAGAGTTCCACTCTCATTCAATATGCTCATAATAACAAATAATTACCTTTTCCCACAGTTAATGTAATGTAAATTTAGGTTTTGTATTATATATGATTATTCAACATTCTAATTAAAATTTTAAATTTATCATCCATCTACCTCTATAGATCGACTTAAGTGTATATAAAAATAATCTCTTCGCGCAAATCTTGTCGAAGAACAACTGTCATGGTAATTCATTCTTTTTAATTGCAATAGAATTTAGAGTGAAATATGGAAACATTAACTAAGTTTAAACTGAATCGAAAGGTAACCACATGATATTCTTGGATATAACTGTAACAAGAATTAGAAATTTCTAATTGGAATATACACATTATTTTGGGAATTAAACTAAATAAATTTCAACTGTCCAGTAAATCCAACAACACGATATTCTGAGTTTTTTTTTTAACTAAAAATAATTAGAGACATTTAATGTATTTCAATAGTTGCATCTAGAATTAAATTATAGTTGGAAACACCTCCACTATATTAAAACTCAAGATAAAGAAACTGATGATTCACTCAGCCACCGAATCGCTGAGAGAAAATTGACAGTGCAAAGGGGAAGGCGGTTGAAATGCATAGAAGGATTGCATGCATAAATCCAATTGTTGAGGTTTAGGGATGCATGGATGTCAGGGTTGAGGTGACAGAACCAGTCTAGGGAAGATTTGACTTGGGCACAAGGGTAAATCTGAGTGTAACGCTTAGAAGGGAGGTACGCACAAGGGGTTCTGGGTGTTATCTAAGGATGAGCATGATGGGAAGGGAAGGTTGCATCAAAATCCAAGTCACGGGGAAAAACCAATACACAAGGTGCTAAGGGAGATCCCATGAGGGGGCATAGTCTATGCAGAAATGCATGGAGGATTGCAAGTGAGAACAAACATGGATCAAGTGGAGGGGCTATATCTAATATTTATGTTGGGAAAATCATCTCCTTTATTGTATAATGAAGAGGATGTATTGAAGTGGGAAAAATCCAACTTCTCTCAATGTCGGTGTTATTAGGAGGATGAATGGCCACTTAAATGCCTTTTGAAACATTATTGTATATAGAAATAAACTATACACAAATGATCCAAAACACCTTGTACAATATTTGAAAACACAATTTTCATCTAAATGTAAACTGATGGTGATTTTGGCTTCCTAAGAAACCCCAAAGAATGTACTATGAATATTAGATACTAACCAACTACATTAAAAGGGTGGTAAGGATTTGTGCAAAAGTACTTCGAAAAAGAGATTGCAATGATCCTTTGGGACTGACTCCATCATTGACATTGCGTGAATATTTTGGTTGCATACACGAGTTGTATTACAGTATGAACAACGCAGGTCTTCACTGCATCGTAGGGGCAGAGTAAAAACCAAAAAAAAAAGGAAATGCAGGCTACACAAATTCTGTGCGACCAAGCAAACGACTAGCTGGAATTGAAGCATGACTCAAAAATAATCACAAGAGGAACCCTATAGAGGCATAGGGGAAACAACAAAACTGGTTATTAACAGATTTAACCACCCAATGCTAAGATAATAAAACCAATAAGCAGAGACAAATAAGGCACAAAGTAAAATCAATGGGGTTTTTAGAATATTTCGAAGGTGGACACAATCTTACTGGGAAAGGGTAGGCAAAAAAATAAGGGAGTGAGGAACCCATAAAATTACACCCACATATCTAGAAACCTTTACCACATTCCATATAAATGTAATTCCACATACAAATTAAACTATTTACAATTGCAAAATTTAGGCATGTGTACCTTAAGCAAAGGTGAAGGTTCCAATGTTGTTTTCCTACATTCATGCTCCATTTAGCTCCTACTTTCAAACTGCTAAGACCTCACCGGTACCTCCCAGCCAATGCTAGGGGTACTTTTCTTCCCCCTGATCCCCCCTATCTGCAAAGGGGCCACACACACAAACTAGAGAAGGCTAGATCCCAGCATGCCTCAAAAGGTTGAGTTATCACTTGTTATCCGAGATGGGTTTCCCAACTCCCACAAGAAAAACCAGTCAAGAGTAAATACGACAACATAACCTTATGCATACCAAACGTGATCCATTCCCCTCCTCTACCATTTCTTTTATAGATTTTTCTTATTGACTTGTTTCCAAACGCACATTAAATTCCTTTTTATTAATTTATTATTAGGAAAATTATCCCCCGTACACTTGTCCCTCGATGCCTTAGTTGCACTAGAAATTCATTTAATTAATTAATTTAAAATTCCAATTTCCCTCACTCACCTAAAAGAATTCATAAAAATGCTCCTCGATGTCCCTTTGTTCACTTACATTTCCTTTAATGATTGACACCTTTCTTAAAGCTTAGTTGAGTTCAAAAAAAGAAAGTTATCTAGACTAGATTCCCTTCTATGTTCCACATTCCTTTTGTACTTAAGTTTCCCCTTTTTTGTCTATGTTCTAAATTAGTAGGTTTTGTACTTATCCAACAATTAATCCTTTAAATAATTTTATCCTCCATTAATTTTTTTAAATTTAATTTTCACCCCCATTTTCTTCATCCCCCCCTTTATTACTTAATTAAATTTTAGTTCTCAAGACCTACTTAGACCTAGGATTTAAATTCTTTAGGCTCAACAAAAATTGTTTTTAAGGGAAACTTTATATTTTGAATCTTTACTCATGCAATTTTAATTTCAAGGCTGACCAAGTCCTAAGGAGACATATTTTTCTAGGTACTTAGGTTCATTAACTCAACAATGTTAAAAATCACAACGTTCCCTTCAAAACACACTATCTGCTTCAAGGGTGCCACTCTCCTACATTCATGTTTCATCTACGCAATGCACCCTTCAAGACGCACTACGTGATCCAAGGGTGGCACTCGCCTTTTGACTGATTTTGGTAGATGTCAAACCTATGGAGTCAATACTCCATCAGGTGACCTTGTCAGAGACTAAGGGCCTCTAAGGAATAAGGACCCTACCTTATTGCATGCCCCTTAGAATCATTGTGAGTGATTGTCACAGTCTAACCTCATGACATTGTGGATCTCTCGAACTAGGAAATCATTAACCTACAGTTCGAGACACGATGAGAGTGCTAGTAGGTTGTGGAAGGGTTGTTGTCACACCTATCCCTCAATATCTTTGGTTGTCTTGCATGCCCCATTTACTCCAAATGTGAGTTTGGGTATCAAAATATCATCATCCTACATCCATTAACGAAAAAAGCCAGCGATCAAAAATCAATATCATAATATACGAGTCATATGTCACATATGCAATATAAAAAACACTTAAAACATATCAGTCCACTCCCTGACTTGATTTAGAGTCCAAGGAGGTCCATCGATGCATCGACATCCTCAATTGGTCCAAATTCCTACACACTCAGGAAAAACCAGTCAATAACACATGTCAATATAAATATAACATTAATAACATATCATCAGATCCACAACATCATCATAATACATAATCGAAAAATGAATTGGATCACTTGCACACAAGTTTCCTCAAAGAATAATTCCAATCAGGTGTGTGCAAGAGTGGGATGTTACATACACCCCCTCTTGTTTTAAACTTTGTCTTGAAGTTTCACAGTATATAAGTGCCAAAATAAAGTATCTCACAATATCTATATGTCTAACTATCAATCTAAAATGAAAAATGCTAACACATATCATATGCATCCTCCTAGGTAGCTAAGTGCGAACTATAGTTGTCCCACTAGACCTTGATCTGATGGAATGTTTGACATCATAGATGTTGAATGGGATTGTCCAAAATGCGGATTGGCTCCACCATGAGTGCACCCTCATCCAATACCTACAAGGAACTCATGTCAATCATATGTGTAGGATCACTAACATAATGTCTCAAAACAGATACGTGAAAAACATTGTGCATACGCCTCAAAAAATCAGGAAAGGTTGGTTGATAAGCCATGGGCCCCTTCCTTTCCACAACCTCGAAAGGTCCCATGAACCTAGGAGAGATTTTATCACCCTTTCCAAACTTGATCGAACTCTTGTGCGGTTTAAACTACAACAAGAATTGATCACCAACCTCATAACTATGGTCGACAAGATGTGCATCAACATAATTCTTCTGTCTATATTGGGATTCCTTGATCCTTTTTCTTATTGTTTTCATTTTCTCTTCCATTTCTTGGATCACTTCTGGTCCTACCAAGACCCTATCCTCAAGCTGATCCCAACTCAAAGGCGTCCGACACGGTTGCACGTAAATAAACTCGAATGGTGCAATATTAATGGTGCTTTAACAACTGTTGTTGTATGCAAACTCTACTAGTGGCAATAACTCCTCCCAATGATTTTGTTGGTCCATCATGTACATACATAACATATCCTCCAATATTTGGTTCATTCGATCGGTCTACCCGTCTATCTTCGGGTGATACGCGGTACTAAAGTTAAGTTGGGTTCCAAAGGCTTCTTGGAAACTAGTCCAAAATCGCCATGTAAACACCGATCCTCTATCGAATATGATCCTCTTAGGCATGCCATGCAGCCTCACAATCTCGCTGATGAAAACTCTAGCTATGTTAGGTTCTTGATACATCGTACACATAAGAATAAAAGGAGAACTCTTCGTCATAGTGTCAACTACTACAAAAATCGAGTTGTGTCTCCTTACCGTCAACGACAATCCAACAATGAAATCCATCAAAATGCCCTTCCATTTCGATTCTGGAACAACATGTGGTTGTATTATTCCTATCAGATGTCTACGTTCATCCTTCACTTGCTAACATTCTAGATATATTTCCACGTAGTTGACTATTCCCTCCTTCATTCATTTCCATAAGAATAAGGGTTTAAGGTCAACTCTCATCTTCGTGATTCCTGGATGAGCCATGTACATTGATCTATGAGATTTGTTTAAGATCAAAATTGTCAACTCATCATTGGGAAGTACACAATATGATTATTAAATCTCATTAATCTAACGTTGTTCGTAGTAAATCCATCAAACTTTGGTACCATCCTGGTGTTTTTTCCAATAAATTCCTTAACCTCCCTATACCAATCATCGTCGTGTTGTAAGGTTAAAATATTTTCACGTAGATTCTTCTGAAGGGGTATCACCGAAAATATGCATGGTCTCTGACTCAACGCATCAACCATTCTGTTCACCGTTCCTTTTATGTAGGTAATCTCGAAATCATACTCCCTAAGAAATTCCTCTCACGTGTTCAAGTCACTTTGCGTAAAAATGTGTTTTAAACCACAGTGGTCCATTTTTAGTTTGAATTTTCTTCTAATAAGGTAGTGCACCCATGCTCTCGGGGCATACACAATGAATAAAAACTCCAAATCATGTGTTGCATAGTTATCCTCATGTCTTCTTAACTTTCTCAAGATGTAAGTGATCACTCGATCATCTTGCATCAAGACTCTGCCTAAGCCTTCCTTGGATGCGTCAGTGCATACCAAGAATTCAACTTCCATGTCAGGGACCTTTAGTATCGATTTTTTCATCAACATCTCCTTCAAACACTGAAATGCCTCCGCACAATTCTCGATCCAAACAAACTTCTTGTTCTTCTTCTGCAATTCCATAATCGGATTTTCTATCTTCAAAAAACCCTCGACGAACCGTCGTTAGTATCCTGCCAAATCCATGAAGCTATGCACTTCTGGGACATTCGTCGATGCAAGCCATTCCATAATATCCTTGACCTTCGCGGGATCCACCACGATGCCTTCGCTAGAGATGACATGCTCTAAATAATGAATCTTTGATTGATAAAATGAGCATTTCAACAATTTCCCAAACAATTTGTTCTCTCGTAGACACTATATTACCAAGTGAAAGTGTTTGTCATGCTCCTACATCATCCAAGAATATATCAAAATATCGTCAATGAATACTTGGATGAAATTGTCCAAGTATTCGCAGAACACCCTGTTCATCAAGCTCATAAATACCCCAGGGGCGTTTGTCAGTACAAAAGGTAAAATAATAAACTCATAATGTCCAAACCTCATCTTAAAGGTGGTATTAGGGATGTCTTCCTCCTTGATATGTAACTGGTGATACCCTAATATCAAGTCTATATTCGAAAACACCATCTCACCCTTCATATGATCAAACATATCGTCAATCCTTGGCAACAGATATTGATTCTTAATCATTGCCTTGTTCAATTGACGGTAGTCAATGTAGAGTCTCCACGACCCATCCTTCTTTTGTATGAAAATAATAGGTGCACCCCACGATGAAACACTTGGACGTATAAGTCCTAGGTCCAACAACTCCTTCAGTTGCATTTT
>CBVK0102103496.1:0-11492 GCA_900067695.1 Picea abies
GGTGGGGGGTGGGGGGCGATTATGAGAATCACCTTCCCCCCCTCCACTAATTATGATTTTTGTATTATTTTATTTGAACTTGTTTTTTTTTAAATTAATATTTCTTTTTCAATTTTATTTATTTTTGTAGAATTTGTTTTTAAATTTTTTTTTTTAATACTTTTATAATTTGTTTGTTTGTTTGTTTTATTTTCTTTTAATCTGATTTTTCAATTGCTTTTAAAAATATATATATTTTAAATGTTTTCATCATGTTTTTCTTTTATTTTTTTATAATTTTATAAACAATTTTAATTATTTTTAAAGGGTGGGGGGGTTCATTTTAATTTATATTTCTTTTTATTTATGTGTTACCCCTACTCAAGGTTTCAAGGTTTTAACAATAAATTGGTTATCTGATTGACTTAGAAATTTTGTTTATATGTCATCTGATTTGGGGTTTTGTTTTGATTGAAGTATATCTAATTTTTGGTTTTGTCTCAATATAATAAATAGTTAAATATCAATCAACTAACAAATTTTCAAGATATAGTTATGTACTTTTAACTTGTATTCACAAAAAACAATAATAAGTAATATTAGTGAATTACCTGTTGAAGAAGAAGTTTGTCCTGCTATAACCGCCTGCCTGAAACTGTTTCCTCCCAGACAACTAGGAATAGAGCCTCTCCGGATCCCTAGCTTCAAGAAATTATATTTATTGGCCCCCGAGCCTAAAATCCTAGCAACACCAGTCCACTAGTAAAAACCCATAAAAAGTTTGGCAACCTTCCTCTCCAAAATTTATGTTTCCTTTCTCCTCCCCTCTGGGTTCTCTTCCTCCTCAAAAATAAATATCCTCCTTCACCAAGTCCAACCCCCTCTTCCTTATCCTTCTCTCTCGAATCCTTCCCATAATTAATTTCCCATCTACCTTATCCTTTGTCATAAATTCATACCAACACCAACCACAAATGAAATACTTAATTTATTAAATGTTACATTTCTCAATTGAAAAGGAATAAATAAATAAATGATAAAATATAATTAATTCAATAATTAATTGACTTGGATAAATTAATGATTTAATCAATTAATTAAATTTTAATACCTTAATAACTTAATTTACCTTACTTAATCAAATCATTAATTAACCTAATTGGGGTGTTACAATTTATATTTAGTTTTTTTTTTTCAATTTGAAATGTGTGTTTTTTAGATTTTTATTTTAACAAAATTTGTTTTCTCTCCAATATTGTAAATGTATTCCCCCCTTCTCTTTGTCTTTTCTTTTTCTTTTGATAATTTCATTTGCAATAGTAACAATGTTTCAAGTCTTGGTTTAAAAAATATTTCAATTTTAAGCCGAAAAAGTAAGGGGGTGCTACTAGTGGGACATATTTTCAATTTGGGGGTTAATTTTAGGATTTTGGCTACAACAAAACCAATTGTCAAGGTGATGGTTTCAAAAAAGTTTCAATTTTTACCTCAAAAAAAGGGGGTTTCTACTAGTAGCACCACTTTTCGATTTTTGGTTGTGATGATATTGGTTTGTTAAGGCCATAATGTCAAACAAGTTTCAATATTAACCCTAATTGGTAGCGCCATTTCTCAATTCAATGGTTTATTCTAAGATTTTGGTTAGAAACATTACAACGTTGTTAAGGACATGGTTGCAAAATGTTGTAATTTTAACCCCAAAGAAAAAAGGTGTCATTGGTAGCACCAGTTTTTGATTCGTGGGTTGATTTTAAAGTTTTTGTTTATGACATTACAAGGGTTTAAGGCCATGGTTGCAAAATGTTGTAATTTTAACCCTAAAAAAATAGGTGCTACCAGTAACACCACTTTTCAATTCGGGGGTTGGTTTTAGTGTTTTTTACCTAAAAATATAAGTTCTTAAGCATAGAATTATCATTTTGAGGTCATAGTTCTCGTCAAGTTGGCAACTATGTTCAAATTCTTGGGATGCAAACTATTAATATTTAATAAGAGAAAATGAGTTGTAAGCAAAAGAAATTACCTACAAAGAATGACGATAGAGTTGTTATATGCCACATTCAATTTAGAAGAAAACATGAATCATCAAGAAACAAATGCTAAAAAAGTCTATAAGAAAAACCAATTTCTATGGGAAATTAGATAGATAAGTAACTTGTTTATATATATTAAGTCCTTGGTAGTCTAATACTATCTTGATTGTTGATTGCTTACCCCTTGGTGCTTCCAATTATCATGAACTATGGTTTTCCACTGGATGCACATACTAAGTACAATATATTTTACTCTTGGACCTTGCATGAATATTTGGGTTTGAGGAGGAAAATGCTTGCTCCAACATCTTCTTTCCTATAATGTACATCTAATAAGATATCTTCTAATTCTCTTGCTATCAAATTTCTCTGCATGTACATGCCATGAAATGTTCCAAAATTGATTCTTAGATTATGATCCATTCCTCTGTTGCCACTCATTAGCTAGTGGTATGTTCCATCCTTGCATAAGCACACCGTTTAACTTTATAGGGCACATTTATTCTTTCTCCAATGTGTCATAAATTGTGAGTCCTTCCTTTTGTTAGGTATGTAGGGTTTTCCACATTAGGTGCCTACAAATAAGGCATCCATAGGATAAGGGCATGATAAGAAAAAAATGGCATGAAAATGATAACTGATCAAAGCAAAAATTGATCGTGTATTATTCTTCAATTAATTCATCAACAAAAAAATAGTTTATCCTTCATATTAGGTACATATATTATATTTGGTCTAACTTTCTTTGAGCACAACAAAACTATATGGAAGAACAAGGTTGACCTAAAACATCCATCGTACATGGACATGGTTAATAGTGAAGCATCATGGGAAAATTCGTCAATTGGTTTACTACCAGACTCATGTTTCTTTTCAAACAAATTAGGGATTTGCATAAACAAGCCAACATTAGAATATTTCAACAAAGTTTAGGATCTAAATTAAATATAATCCCATACCTATATGGATGTTTATAACTTTATTTGGAGCTTAAAATTTCCTATTGTGGGGATCACGATAAATTAAGGAGAACCACCTTCATCAAACACACTTCTACACATGGGATGTATGTCATATTAAGATAAAGTCCATACTTCAACTAAACTTCAAATATGGCTTCAAAGAAGATTGGATTCTCTATTACCATAATTGATTTATTTGATTAAAGAAAGTAAAACATCTATATAGAAAGAAACAGATAAATAAATAAATGGAAAATAAAACATCTACATGTATGCTCTAGTGGCCTTAAGGACCAATCAGGTGAAATCATTAACATAATAAAATTAAACAAAATTTTTATTCTAAATAGCAAAAAATAAAACAAAACTAGCTATTCTACCCTATCATAACCTACACCAACCAATGACATGTGTATGTCAAGCAAAATCTTAATTCCATTGTAGCCATCCAAGGATTTTAAAACCTAAAGGGACCTCATGACTTTGCAAAGGTCTATAGGGCTGACATTAAAATTTTCCATAGGAAGAAGCATTGAGCACTTACCATTTTGTAGAAACCATTGGGAAAATGATGACTCCAGCTAGGTTCCAATAACACATTGAAAATAATTTTGATAGAACGAGATTGTTGGGCATGTATTTGAATGTAAGTGACATACCTACTCATGGTGGTTGATTGGTTGATCTGGAATGATGCTTTTTGAAAACATATTTGTGTCTAGAGAATCATCCACTTCATTGTGCATGACAAGTGGTTGTAAATATGTTGTTTCTTATGTTTTGGGTGATTGAAAAATCCGGTCCACATACGGTCAAGGAATGATGCATCCCTACACAAGTCCACTTCTTAAAAATAAACGTCAACATCAAATGCAGGGATATCATAAGCAACCTTTACTTCATTTGTTTCTTGGACCTCAAATTATAGGTTGTAGGTGAACAAAGAATCTCAAGCTGTTTGCATCCTAGATGAACTAACTCCATGAGTGTGTCTTTTATTCATTCCTGTTTGAACATTGATGTTCTCTCTTTCTAGGTTTTTTTGTAATTAGTGAGGCTGAGTTGAAATATTTTGTAAAAGAATAACTTCAATATTTTCAAACTCTGACTTACTTTCACTTCGTGTTTCATTTCTAGAATCAGAATATAAAGGAAAAACAACAGAATAATCTTGTATATCTCCCTATAAATGAAGGTTAAAAAAAAATCTATGTTGAGAGCATATAAATTTTCAGAATCTAAAAATGAATTATTGTCTTTAACAAGTGTATTTTTATAACCAACATTATATTAACTTTCCTCCCGATCTTTGAGGTTATCAATTAGCATAGATTCAAGATAAATTCCCTTAGTTTCCCCACAATTCAATTTGAAGGAGATTCTGAGACTTAATATTCATTCCCATGTTTCTACTTCTAGACCTTTAGTATGTTCATAGTCTAGGCTAAAAGAAGTAGATGTTGTATTTGTTAACATATTTTCAAGAGTTTTAGATATGATTCTTCTTTGAACATGGGAAAATAATCATTCTTCAAAATATTTCCCTCTGGTTGTTCTTTATGATCAAATTGTAGATTATATGAGACTTGGGAATTAGTAGACTTTGTTTTTGTGGATGTATTGATTCTTGTGTCATTTCCAAGAGTGCTTAACATAGACATTTCTTTGAGATTTTGTATAATTGAGTTCACAACAACTTCTTATCCCTTGTTGATATACAATTATAGTATATGAGTTTCACTCATAACCTCTTGGAATTTATTTAATTTAATGATATGTGCATCACCAACATTTCTACTTTGACTATTTAACTCAATTGATTATGATTCCAGTGACTCAACTCTAATGGATACTTTGCTTTTAGGATCAAGGGAAGGAGTAAAAGACCAATGAGGTATCTAGAAATTTTCTCTCAAGGAAGACTTTTCAATGGGATCATATGGTGTCATCAAAACATCATCCAGGACCCTAGTGATGTCCTTGATGAAACTATCTATAGAATTAGTTTGGGACACCCTCTCTACTTTCTCAAAGAGGCAGTGAAAGTTTCTCAACTCAAGACCATTAGATATTTCTATGCCATCTTGTTGATTTTCTATGTGGACCATAGTTTTTTTTTCTAATATGAAATTTATTGATATAGCGTGTCCTTTTGAATCAAGATAGTGTAAAATGTCTCTTGAAAATCAACACTTGCACTATCTTCTAGATAAAATTATTTTTTCAAAATTATTTTGTAGACTAATGCCTTCTAGACTACCGTGTTTATCACAAGGTGATATCTCTTTCTTTAAAAATTCTAAAGGAATATATGTGTGACGATGTGAATCTTGTTCATGTTCAAAGTATAGTTCTTCTTCTTCCAAAATATAAAAGAGATAATAATACCACTCAAGAAGTTCTCATCTAGAGGGTTTATCAATCTCGTGAAAACTATGATAAATGTGTGTAACCCTCAATATGAACTTCATCAACATATTCATTTTTCTTTTTTCATATTTCATCAAGTTCACAACAAAATTATTCATATTTATAATTTTCATGAGAAGTTACATAAACTTCCATGAATTGATTTCAACTATGAATGGATTTGGCTAGTAATTCCCTAGACCAAGCCTAAGTATGTCCTTCCAATGTGAAGGAAAATAACCTAAATATTTCATTGTCTTGAAATTTTTGGAAATATTGACGTGTAAGATTTAAATGACTAAGATTTGTGGAGCCATGTGTGGGAGAGGCTATTTTTAGTCCAAAGGGGGAATTAGAGCATGCTTTCAAATGGTAACTTGGGATCATGACCAACAATCAAACATAAGCATATGCATTGTTGAAAGGTGTTAATATGGGACTCTTGTTTAATCATTCAACACATGCTCTTCAACTCTACTCCCTCTAATATCCATCTAACCTTGATCTTGAAAAGGATGAGATATATTTGTCGCAAATTTGAAAAGGTGGAATGGTTTCATGTTCTATGCGAACATAATGGTGAGATTGACTATAGAGCTAACTTGGATATAAATAAAAATGGGAGGGCTCATTTTTTTAACAATCAACAATATGATTTCCCAATACCATAGCTTCTCCCATCCTTTTAAGATCATCTCATTGCATCAAGTGGTGCATGACTTCCCTCAATGATCTCACGTAGAAAGGACAACTTGTATACAGCTCCCCCACCCCTGAGGTACTTCCCATTTAATTTTCACCTTTGGTAATGAACTCCCCACTTCAAATTATGATTTTCAAGGTGGGATAAAACATTGTGGGATCATTTCTATTGGAGCATGCTTCTAGTTTCATTCGGCCATGTTGGTGTCTGGAGAAGATACATTCTAGTAGATTGGTGTAGGACCTCCTTCGTGCTCATTATCTTTGAACATGTATGGATTGAATCCTGATTCAAAGGATTCCTTTCACTTATTTTTCTTCCATAATAAGGCCATTTATTCCTAGAAGTATTGTAGTTGGTTCGGGTTGGTGAATTCTCTTTAGATCTTTCCCTGGTCCCTTCTTTTCATCTAGTCGACTAGATTTTACCAGTCTCTCTTTATTTCAGTTGTACTTTCTTCTCCCAGTGTGGGTCCTCTCTATTTTTTGGTCCTTTAATTCCAGTTTATAGTTCTTTGTATTATTGTTTTGTTTGAAACCTCTCATCCTTCGAGAAGTTTCTCCTCTTCTTTTCGACATTGGTGCTTTCGCTCATTCCATAATCGGTGATATAGACAAAATATTTCCTCATTGGAACTTTTTATTTGTTGAAAATTGGATGTGGACTTCTCACTTTGTTTTGGGAAGTATAGACCATAATGAACTTCACCTAATATAATCCTACTTCCAACGATATGAGATGTCTCTTTTCAAATTGTCCATCACTCTCCACACCCATATTTAGGAATAAAGAAAAAATGAACTTAGTCTCAAATTCAAATTTGAACTACTCATGGGCATGATGGTCTCACATAAGGATAAAATGGATATATTAGAGACCTATATCAAAGAAATTAGGTGACAATAGGACTCTTCAAAATCTGGTCGCAACTACATCTACCTCTCAACCAACATTATCTTGGCTCCAAATAAATTTAGCACCTACATTTTAGGCAAGTGAGAACCAAAAGCTCCCTCCACATAAACAAGGACTTATGGAACAAAAAGGTAAGGTAATGTATCAAATGTTTTCTCTTCTTTATTTACATGTCATTCAAACTCTTCTTACTTTATTTTTTCCTCTAGTTATAGAAAATATTTGGTATATGTCTATAGAATTCTGGTATTTTTTCAAATTTGGAAAGGTTGTAATAGGACATATAGGAAGTTTCAACAAGATTTTGGACAATCACTCCATGGTTGGTTTCCTTTTGTAAACTTTCACTATATTCCCTAGCTATAATTTTTTTAATAAAATAATTTTCCCAATGTTTGTTACAAAAAAAAAGGATTAAAATGACTAAGGTGCCTAAATACAAATATTTTCCCTTCACCATCAAACTTAAATTTAGATAAGAGATATATTTTTTTATTCAGGATATCATGTAATGGTCTTGGAAGACTAAAATCATGATCCCATACATGGATATGGAGAGGAGCCATAAGATGTCAATGCATTTCTAAGAATATCCCCACGGGTCTACTTGTCATTCGACCCTCCTTCTAGTGGAAACAATGTTTATAGGGGGGAATTTCCCACCTTCAACATCAAGGATTGTCTCTAATGAAAGGTCCCAATTAGACTTCACATTTTTTGGAATAGGGAACCCATCCAAATTCTAGCCTAGTAACCATTATTTCTTTTATGATTTTAAGGAATACATTGTAAGTCCTAAGTGCAATCCTATAATTAACCATCAAAATGTTTTCCTAATATAACATTAATTTGTAAACTATCGTGGATATTCCACTATAGAATTTTGTCACAACAAATCTTGTATTATGCTGAAATATTTTATTATGTGGGTTTATTTCCTTAGATCTCATATTTACTATCATTGGCTTATTGCTCAAATTTGTGAAAATAACTAAAATACGAAAATGACAAAATAAGAAAATGAACACACCATCCACACAAATGAACACATGTTATATCCCAGAAAACCTGAAATGGGAGAAACCTATCCAGAAGCTGAGGCCTATGCTTTGCTCTCTTTTCTTCAATCATGAAAATTCAAATACAAAGAAAGGGACACTCACTATGGAGTTTTCTTTGACACTGTGGCTTGAATGGTTGCTACAAAATATTATTCCTCATATATTATTCTCTCAAATACCACTCCTAGATACTTTTATCAACAATGGAACAAGTACAATGCTAAAATAATGGAACCCCTCTCCTCCTATCAACATGATGTTTAATACTCTAATAGTCGTCTATGGTTAAGTTTTTTTCATGCCTCAACCCCTAATTAGTGTTAGGTTTTTGTAAATTATAGAATCTCATTGAAAGTCCAAATGTGACTAACCCCACATGTGTGAGTAATGGAAGTTGACGTGGCATCCCCATAGTACCATTGTGGTCAGCAAGTTAGGTCAACTTGTGGGAGGCATAATTTATGCATACGAACTTTGATTGAGGTGATTTTCACAATGTTGGAAAGGTCTCAATGTGTGGAGAAACATAAAGGGATTGGGGGCTATACTCACGAATTTTTGACCCCAAAAAGTGTCATTTGATGCCTCAAAATGGCTTTGGAAGGTTTCAGGTCCCAAATTTCCAAACTGGAACTTGCCACTAAAATGGGCCCTACTAGCCAATCCCTCTAATTATTCCACCTAGAAAGTACCAATCATGGATGATTTTAAGGATGAAAAATTATTTTAAAATGTAGAAACCTTGGCGAATCTTACTAATCCTTCATATGCCAACTATAAATGCTTGGCGATATTTTTGTAATAATCCTTCATATGCCAACTATAAATGCTTGGCGATATTTTTGTAAAAATATTCAAATTTCTAAGGATTATATATAGTTTGTATAAAATTTTAACGATTTTTAAAGTAAAATAATTTTATCCTATAAAATTTGGGCGATTCATTTTTAGAATGGAGAATATTTTTTTGGGAAAAACCATGGAAAATTATCCCGTGAGCAAAATTTAGCCCCTAAAATCATCCTTGGTACCAATATAGATGACAAACTATATAATGCTCCATTATGGATGATACCTCCCCATTTAGGGAATATTTTCATCCCAAAAATATTTTACTAAATGAGGCGAGGAAATTTTTCCTCTACCTTCTCCCTAGAGTACCATTTTTCCTTGCTTGAAAGTTGTCCTTTCAAACCAATCTATCAAAGGTCATGTTCCCATTTTGGGTAGTTATAGACTTGTTTTGAAAGATCATATCTTCTGCCAACTCTACCTAAGCTTATAGAGATAATTCCTTGATGGTAGGTAATACCCACTCGTAAGTTTCATGATCTAACATGGAAGGATCATAGACTTTCAAATTTTCCACATTCACTACTATGTAAATGCACATATATGGGGTTAGATTGAGTCTATATAAATTATCACCCACCTTCTCCAATACCTTAAAATGACCATACCACAAATCCTTGATTTTCTTACCAGGACCCTATGGAATTTCTCTATTTGTTGCAACCAAACTCTATCTCCCACCTTGAATGTTTTTTTAGTTATGTGTTAATATTGTCAAGCCTTGTACCTTTTCTATGACTTCTTCAATGTATCTTGTACTTGAAAATGGATCTTCCTATTATTTTTGACAAATTTATCTGCTTTTAATGCTTCTCTTGTGATTTTTACCCTCACTACCCCTTGCTATCCATGTACAACATCTAAGGGTGAAGGAGGTAAATACCCAAAGAAAGTTTCGAAAGTGGAATTAACTATATAAATATAGACCATTATGTTATAAGAGTGTTGAATATAGATCAAATTTGATCCTAGGTGTTTGAATGATTTTGATTGTAACCCCTCAAAAGTTGAACCAATGTCATGTTGACTACGTTTATCTACTCATTTGTCTGTGGATGGAATGTTGTATATCTCTTCAACTTGGTGTTCATATTTTCCCAAAGTGTAGTCCAAAAGGAACTGAGAAATTTGGTATCCATGTTTGATATGAGGCTCCTTCAATATCCCAAAGTGCACTTAGACCTATTCAAAGAACGTGTTTTCTACTTCTTTTCCTTTCATGGTGTTTTTACAAGGCATAAGAATGCACATATTGTTGAACCTATCAACTACCACAAAAAAAATAGTCATGTACCTTCCTGGTTATTGGAAAATCACCCACAAAATCCATGGAAATGCTTTCATAGGGTGAAGTGGGCACATGTATGGGATGGTATAAACCTTGATTTCTATTGCTAGGCTTCCTGGTACAAAAAATTATGCATCCTCTGATATATTGAGCTACATATTCTTGCATTCTAGGCCAATACACATATTAGCAACTGTCTTCCCAATGCCAAAATGTCCTGCAACCTTAGAGGTGTGAGATTCTTTGATAAGTTGGAATATTTCACCTTTAGGGACACAAAGCTTGTTTGGCTTGTAGAGAAACACATTCTATAGATGATAGTCAACCTTACAGACACCTTCTTCTACACGAATTTGGCCCTATTGCTATTGAAACACCTATTTAGAGTCCTCATCTTCTGTGTATGCATCATGGGTAAAAGGATCCATGTGTATAAGAGTTTCCAAAGCTATAAAATTGGATGTGGGTGGTTTGTAAAGAAATTTTTCCAACTTATTAGTGTTTCCATTCTCATATTTGATGACTATATGAAACTGCTACAAAAACCCCATCCATGTGTATTGTTTGGTTTGTTGAAGCTTACTCCAGGGCCTACAAATACTATAGTGGATGGTGATCAATGTGGATAATGGTTTTCTTTCCCATCATATAGTGCTTCCACTTCTTAATAGCTTGAACCAGGGCATGAAGTTCCTTATCATACGTAGGGTACTTTAGGTATCCCCCATGGAACATTTTAGAATGATAGCATACCAGCTTACCTCCCCGTATCAATATCACTCCCATATCATATCTTCTTGCATATATATCCAATTTGAAGGCTTATGTAAGTTAGGAAATGCTAGAACTAGTGCTTAACCGATATTCCATTTCATCTCATAAAAATATTTATGTTGATTCCTTCCCCACTGAAAACTCTTACCACTGACTATTATGGAATTGAGTGGTGTTTCTACCACTGAAAATGATGCTATGAAATTATGTAGGTATTGTGCTACCCCAACAAAGATCATATCTTCAATGACATTAATAGGAACTTTCCACTTAAGGATGGCATCCATCTTCGCAATATCTATCTTGAGTTCCTCTCCACCAATCACGTATGTTTGGTATGTGTTATATTCTTTGCATGAGTATGTTCCTCTCCACCAATCGGTACCGCATTTTTTCTTCCTCAGGACCACATTATATTTAGGTGGTTTTTAGGCACATGGTTTCTTTGCCGATGGTTTTCTATTTCTGGTTAAGGAATTAGGGTTTTGGACTAATCCAGGTCATTGGGTTAGGTTT
>CBVK0102103498.1:0-13543 GCA_900067695.1 Picea abies
TTGGATTTTACTTATGTTAAAAAGGCCTTTGGAGCCTCATTGTAACGATCATCTTATTGTGAATCACTGCAACTGTCACATCTATTCTCAGAGATAAGCTGCCACCATTCTCGCAAGCTTGTTTCCGCTTCATTTTATAGTTTTAGCTCATTTCCTTATTGAATAGAAACTGGTTTTACTGTATATTGTTATTCTGTGTTAAACATCTTTTGATAATAATCTGTATTCATTTCGTTCTGCAAATATATTCCAGATAAGTTATAATAATCTTGAGGCTTTTTGGATGGAGCATAATAGGACAACCCGAGTTTCAATGGGCCCAAGGGTTGGTTTTTATTACTCAACAACTCCACAATGTCTTTTGAACTTGACATAGAGTGGGCTACAAATAACTGAGTTGAATTGTGGGCGGTCAACACTCTCCTCGACTTGGCTTGGGATATCAGAATTAGATAAATGGACATGTACGGAGATTCAAAGGTTATTATAGGATGGCTACAAGAGTCCACTCAAGAAATAACATCGATGCATCAATCAAGAGATAGGTTTGTGAGGGAGAAGAGAACAAGGTTCCACCACATTTCTTTCATGCACATCTACAAAGAGGTAAATTCAAATGCAGATTCACTAACAAAAAGAGTGGTCAACATGATCCTAGATTTACTTTAGATTGAGGGCCTCTCCACATCACTTACTAAAACTTTTTTTACACATTGAGTGCCAAGGTGATACTCTTTAGATAAACATCCCCTCTTTCTTTCATATTTGACTATTTCTTCTTGAGTGGAGAGTCTTTCATCATCAATACTATTCAAGTGATCTCTCATCACCATTCCTAAAGCTGCTTGATTGTATTCCATAACTAATATGCTGATATATCTAAGCTAATAAAACACCTCTAACTCTACTTTTATATGGACAGTTTTTATATATGACCAAATGCTCTCTTTAAAATAAAATGGCTAACTATATATAATTGTGTATATTTAACGATACATAGTTCAATCTATAAAACTTTTCATTTTACAGTTGGTAAATTCATATCTTTTAATATAATTTTTTTTTTTTAAATACATTGCACAAACTGCACATAGTTACATTTACCAGATATTATGAATGTTATATAAAACAATATATAAATGGAAGGTGCATATACTGCCAATCGAATGCATTTTTTTTACAAGGCACCGTGCCTTTCAAACCTTATAAACAAAGGATAAAGCATTTCACATTACAGTACCGTATATTTCCTCGTTTATGATGATGAACCTGGAATAAGGAAAATCTACAGAGGGTTAAGCCTGGACCAGTAAAACATGAAAGTTTTTAACAGAAGTAAAACATGACAGGTCCAGTACAACCTGACAATTTTTAACATGAAAGTTTTTCACAGAAGTAAAACATGACAGGTCCAGTACTGAAAGTTTTTAAGAGAAAGTAAAACATCACAGGTCCAGTATAACATGACAGTTTTTAACATGTAAAACATGATCAAAAAATTGTTGCAACTGTAAATTTGTAAATTTTACTAGTTAAATTACAACTGTAAAATCTGTATAATCCAAATGTCCCAGTAATTTTTAACGAAACTCTCACTCCAAACTTAAAGCATTCAACTGGCAAACTGCCCCCACAGTGACACTTAAATGTTTCGCCCTCACCCGAATAGTACGCTGCAATGCTTATTGAAATTTCATCGAAATTCTCACTATCAATTTTAAATTAGTGATGGGATTCTACAAAAGCACGTTCGTTGTTGAGGAAAGAAAACCTAACGAATCCTTGAGACTTTCCTCGTCTCCAATTTAGAGATCGGTGGACGTAATGAAGGGCGTGTGCTGCATTCTCTACTTTGAACAGGATTCTTTGTACGATATGGATGGAGGACAGATTGTCAACATTGCCAGAGCGGATCCTCGGCCTCATTCTATCTAAAATCCCAATCATCAACTGCTCCATCCTCTCAAAGAGATGAAGATATGCCTCAACTCAACTCAACCTCCCTCCCTCCCTTTCTTCTGTTGGGCCTTGTCGACCCCATGTTGTCCATGGCAAGGGCTGGGTATATGATCTTAAATTTTCTGCAATTCATTAAATGCCTTTACTTCAACTTCGATTACACACCCCAGGCAGCCCTGTGCTGTGTTTATGATAATCCTATGGTAGGAGTCACCACTGTATGATATGCAATTTCTCCATGCCAATTTTGAAGAACAAACAATAGACTTTGAGCAAACTCAAAATCAGGTCATTCCTCTTTTTTCATGTTCACATATTCCATCTCACTAATAATATCTAACACATTGATTCATAGTTATTTTATTACATTCATAATGGTATGTGTTTTCCTATTAAAATTCATGACATGGTTATAGCTTTGGTCTAATATGATTATTCATGACATCCCCACTAATACAATAGATAATGATAACAAAAAACATAATTAATAGTTGAATGTAAATCTCTTTACAAATCCGCTAATATTGTACAAGTTTTCGCAAACTCATCATAAAGATAATGCATAGTTTTTTTTTGTTTCACATAAAACTATTTAAAGATTATATTTGGGATTAAAAACTCTATTAAGTTTGGTGAAATTTTCTAACATGTATGTTCTTGATTAAGTTTAAATATGAACCTGCACAAAATGAACCTTGTCAACATCACAAAGCCTAAAAATGGGATTAAAATAATGAGAATTATGATTCACTTCATTCAATTTATAGCATCATCAAATCCTCACTCCTTATTTTGCAAATTTTTTGAGAATGCCCCATAGTTCTCTTTCCCCTTTCCTTTTCAAGCCCAGGATCAAGGAGACACGTCCTTTCTATCATTAACGCTTAGAACAACTTTTATGAAAATGGGTGGGATTCTGAAGAAAGCTAGGGAGAAGGTAACATAATTTTTATTATCATCAAACTTATGCAATAGAGATCATGCTCTAACATCCCACTCTTTGATGCATTTTGCATGGTTTGAGAGGTAAAGTGAATAATCAACATCCTTTATAAAAATAACATACTTGTTAGCCTTGATGAGTAATTTTCTTTAGTTTTGTGTTTATGTGGATCTTGGAAAGCTCTAAATCATAAACATCTTAACTAAATAATAAGCAATGGATGTAGTCATGCTAGATTGTCATGTTCCTAGCGGCATATAACACAAACATCCTCTCTTCATTGCTTGTATATTATTTTGATAGAATTATCACCTTTCAACGAAGACCTCAAGATCTAAATTTCTTCTTTTCTAATGAGATCTAGAATGAACACAATTCTCATGGTTAAGCATGATGGGGGTATGCTAAAAATATGAATATTAAATATAGTTCTCGTGCATCATATAGATACATAGATTACATCCTCTATTATATGAGTATTCACAAAAATGTTTGATTTTGTGATTGTGTTTAAAAATTTATATTGTCATTTTGAACACTTTGAAATTGCTCCAAAGAAAACATGGTTTAATGTTTATGAATTATTATAATTATTAATATATATAAAACCCATCAAAATGTTTTATTTGAAATTACAAAGTATGCTTATTATTATTTTTTATTTAAATTACAACTTATCTATTTAGTAGTTAGACAAATTTCAATATTTTTAAATATTTGGAAATACAAATTTTCTTTATTTTTTTTTGAAGTGTGAAATTAGTTTACTTTTGTCAATTGAAGCATAATTGTGTTTTCAAGTTTTCATCATGGATAGTACAAATAGTCATAAACAACTTTGATTAGAAATAAATTATCATGCTCGGTTGTTTGTTTCAGAGCATTCCCACCCTTGGAATCATGGAATTTTATTTACTAGACAAATACAGCTGAGCATGATAATGGATGGGATTCTTAATAAATCTAGGGAGAAGGTAACAAAATTTTTATTATCATCAAACTTATGCAATAGAGATTATGCTCTAACATCCCACTCTTTGATGCATTTTGCATGGTTTGAGAGGTAAAGTGAATAATCAACATCCTTAATAAAAATAACATACTTGGTAGCCTTGATGAGTAATTTCCTTTAGTTTTGTGTTTATGTGGATCTTGGAAATCTCTAAATCATAAACATCTTAACTAAATAATAAGCAATGGATGTAGTCATGCTAGATTGTCGTGTTCCTTACGACATATAACACAAACATCCTCTCTTCATTGTTTGTATAGTATTTTGATAGAATTATCATCTTTCAACAAAGACCTCAAGATCTAAATTTCTTCTTTTCTAATGAGATCTAGAATGAACACAATTCCCATGGTTAAGCATGATTGGGGTATGCTCAAAATATGAATATTAAATATAGTTCTCATGCATCATATAGATACATAGATTACATCCTCTCTTATATGAGTATTCACAAAAATGTTTGATTTTGTGTTTGTGTTTAAAATTTTATATTGTCATTTTTAACACTTTGAAATTCCTCCAAAGAAAATATGGTTTAATGTTTATGAATTATATATATATATATATATATATATATATATATATATATATATATATAACCCATCAAAATGTTTTATTTGAAATTACAAAGTATGCTTACTATTATTTTTAATTTAAATTACAACTTATCTATCTAGTAGTTCGCCAAATTTCAATATTTTTAAATATTTGGAAACACAATATTTTCTTTAATTTTTTTTTTGAAGTGTGTAATTAGTTTACTTTTGTCAATTGAAGCATAACTATGTTTTCAACTTTTCATCATGGATAGTACAAATAGTCATAAACAATTTTGATTATAAATAAATTATCATGCTTGGTTGTTTGTTTCATAGCATTCCTACCCTTGAAATCATGGAATTTTATTTACTAGACAAATACAAGGATGCACTATACATGTTGTTTTAAGAGAAAATGTTATATTTGAGGTTCAACTTAGTTCAGGAAAGAATACATATTGTGGGTAGTCTCTAACCACTTATTTTCACGATACTTATCAAATCTTCCTTGACTTACACTAGGGATGTTCACATAGGAGATAGCCTTACTATAACATTAGGACTAGCCATGTTGAAAGGATTTCAATTGTCTTATTCTGTTGTAATAACCCTAAGACTATATGGAGAATGTTGTGAATTGAGTATTTCATAGTAGCTTATATAGCATGGGATAGCCTTATTTTTACAATCTCAATATCAATGCTAGGATTAGTCGTATTCACAATATTCCAATTTTTGTAGTCTTCTACAATAGTCATGATTTTCATGATACTTATCAAATCCTCGTTGACATACATTAGGGATGTTCACATAGGAGATACCCTTAATTTTAGATTTTCAATATCATTGTTAGGACAAGCCATGTTGAATGGATTCCAATTGTCTTAGTCTGTTGTAATAGCTTTGAGACTATATGGAGAATGTTGTGAATTGATTATTGCACAATAGCTTATCTAGCATGGGATAGCCTTATCTTTGTATGCTCCATATCAATGTTAGAATTATCCATATTGAAGGCATTCCAATTATTGTAGTCTATTGTAATAATCATGAAAGAAATTGGAGCACCAAACAAAATCCAATGGTACGCGTTTAACAATCTAACACACAAGCTACAAAGTCAATTGATGACTTCTCAGCTTGTGTGCACATTCCTGAGAAAGAACAATAGAGATAAGGATATCCTTTGGAATATAGGGAGTCAAATGTCCTTAAAAAATATTTGGACATTTATACATGTTCTTTCTTAAGAATATTTAATTCCATATTACCCCATCACATCTAGGGGTAACTAGAGGAGAATTGTTATCCTATGATACACATTACAAACAATAGTTCTACATATGACATCCATGGTTCTCCATAGATAGATGAATGATGATGCTTCCCACATATTGCTCAACTCACTCTCACTTGATGATTATGGTGCTTGAACCACATGAGGTAACTTGTTTCAATACATCATATTAAGTGTTAATGCCTTATGTGCTTGTCATGAAAGTATTGATCAAGTGGTTGAGTTGGATAATCAATCATGATGCTCTAAATTTGTGCCATTTTCCTTGTTTCACCTTGGTGATTATCATTCCCTCATATATAAGTATTGACACTCTTGTGTAGAGTTGTAACTTTTGGGGGCTTTGATAGGGGTAGCGTGTCCATATCCCGATCCATACATAACATCCTCTATCTTTCCCAATTTCTATTGTCCTCGCTTTTGAGTTGGTGGTCATATGTCACACATATAGGTTCATGCTTCATAATCCCATGAGAAGGAGCTCGAATGTTCGAGGTTGATATATATATATATATAGAGAGAGAGAGAGAGAGAGAGAGAGAGAGTAGTGCTCATGCTTTGTTTTTTTTTGGTTTTTAATCATTCATTTTTCTTTATTTGCTTTCGTTTTGGTTTTAGCACTTTACTTTTCCCCCCATATATATGTATATATGGAAAAAAGTAAAGTGCTCAAACCAAAACAAAAGCAAACAAAGAAAAATGAATGATTAAAAACCAAAGAAAAACAAAGCATGAGCAATGCCCCCTCACTATGAGGCCATCACCCCAAGTCTTATGTAATAAATGCATATCTAAAAAATGATTAAATGAAAGTTAAAAGCCAAAAAAAAGGTTAAATGAATAAAGATAAAGGAAAAGAGGGGCTTGGAAAGACACAGTGTTGAGGAAATGACTTACTACAAGGAGAAAGGGGCTTGGAAAGACACAGTGTTGAGGAAATGACTTACTACAAGGAGAACACCTTATAAGAGACGTTTTTACGGAATCCCCTCCCCCCCGAAAAATGTATCCCTTATATGTTTATAGCGGAGGTGGGTGGATGGAGGTTTTTGTAGGGGTTTTAACACTAGTGCGCCTAAATCGATCGACTTCACTGGTTCTCTTACAAAACGTAACACCTCGATGCTTAACAAATAAAGTGCATTGATAACCGTTATTAATACAAAATACTAAAATATTATTTTTTATTTTATAAAAAATAAAATTCATCGTGGTGCTCCCCGATAACAAAGTGCACCAGTGCACTATAACGAACACACTGGAACATGTTAGATCAATTGATTATTAAATTAAAAATAATAATTAAAAAACCATAAACCTTCCACGACGCGCTTAGAAACAAATAGAATCCTAGTGCATTCTTGTAAAAAGAATGCATTGGTGCATCTTATTGTTGGGCACACTACTAAAGGGTAATTTGTTTTTACCAAACTAAGAAAAGTAAGTTAAAAAAAACAACGTGTGTGTGTTTATCATCAATGCGCTAAAATATACAATGAAAAAATGAGTGAGAATTTAATATTTTCAAAATGTAGGTATTTATAAATGAAAAACCTAATCATTATTTCATTCTTTTGCCAAAATTTAGAGGGGATATTTGTGCAAGAGAGGTTTACAAGGAAATTCTTTGGAGTGGGTAGATTTTTTTGAAGAGCTAAATTTACATACAAATTTGCAAATGAGAAATTTCAGGTGTGTGATTTTATTCCATTCATGATCTCAATCAATCTTTCCCCTATTTGATTCAAACAAATGATCTCTATTCTAGTTGGTTTTGATGTATTCAATGATACAATGTACCATTCCACAATATTAAACCCATCACATAGTTCACAAGTAGATAAATATTCTACCAATGTATTGGTGTATGCACTATTTTATGTGTCACTTAATGAACCTTGTCTTTTTGAATCACCACTTAGATTCATGTGTTATGAGTATTATTAATTCTTGTCAATATGGGATTTGAAATTACATTTACTTTATATATTTCATGTTTTTGAATACCAAACTTTCCATAATGTCATTTGCTTTGTTATATTTTCCATTGACACTTGCCATAATGCCATTTCCTTTATTGTTTTAGCCTTAGCTCTTGGCTTTGTGAAAACCAAAAAAATTAGTCATAGGTTATGGATGCAAATCTTAATGAGATTTGGAGCTTATTAGTAAGATTAATTACTAATGAGTTTCTCAATGTCGATTTTGAAGAAAAAACAATAGACATTGAGCAAACCCAAAATCAGGTCGTTCCTCTTTTTTCATGTTCACATATTCCATCTCACTAATAGTATCTAACACGTTGATTCATAGGTATTTTATTACACTCATAATGCTATGTGTTTTCATGTTAAAATTCATGACATGGTCATAACTTTGGTCTAATATGATTATACATGGCATCCCCACTAATACAATACATAATGATAACAAAAAACATAATTAATAATGAATGTAAATCTCTTGACAAATCCACTAATATTGTACAAGTATTCCCAAACTCATCATAAAGATAATGCATAGATTTTCTTTGTTTCACCTAAAACTATTTAATGATTATATTTGGGATTAAAAACTCTATTAAATTTGGTGAAATTTTCTAACATGTATGTTCTTGATTAAGTTTAAATATGAACTTGCACAAAATGAACCTTATCAAGATCACAAACCCTAAAAGTAAGAATAGAATAATGAGAATTGTGATTCTCTTCATTCAATTTATAGCATCATCAAATCCTCACTCCTTTGTTCTCCGAAATGATCATTCTCCTTTTCTTGATTCCATTCATCTTTATCTCTTACACGCTTTCACTTTCTTCTTCTTGTTTCCAACAACATTGTCACCAGTCTGAAAATACTTTGCAAAATTTTTGAGAATGCCCCATAGCTCTCATTCACATTGCCTCATTCCAAGCCCAATATAAGGGAGACACATCCTTTCGAGCATTAATGCTTAGAAAAACTTTTATGAAAATGGGTGGGATTTTTAAGAAAGCTAGGGAGAAGGTAATTATCATCAAACTTATGCAATAGATATTATGCTCTAACATCCCACTCTTTGATGCATTTTTGTATGGTTTGAGAGGTAAAGTGAATAATCAACATCCTTAATAAAAACAACATACTTGATAGCCTTGATGAGTAATTTCCTTTAATTTTGTGTTTATGTGGACCTTGGAAAGCTCTAAATCATAAACATCTTAACTAAATAATAAGAAATGGATGTAGTCATGATAGATTGCCATGTTCCTAGGGGCCTATAATGCAAGCATCGTCTCTTCATTGCTTGTATAGTATTTTGATAGAATTATCACCTTTCAACAAAGACCTAAAGATCCAAATTTCTTCTTTTCTAATGAGATCTAGAATGAACACAATTCCCATGGTTAAGCATGATTGAGGTATTCTCAAAATATGAATATTAAATATAGTGCTCATGCATCATATAGATACATAGATTACATCATCTCTTATATGAGTATTCACAAAAATGTTTGATTTTGTGATTGTGTTTAAAATTTTATAAATTGTCATTTTTAACACTTTGAAATTCCTCCAAAGAAAACATGGTTTAATGTTTATGAATTATTATAATTATTAATATATATAGAACCCATAAAAATGTTTTAGTTGAAATTACAAAGTATTATTATTATTATTTATTTAAATTACAACTTATCTATCTTGTAGTTCGCCAAATTTCAATATTTTTAAATATTTGGAAAGACAATTTTTTTTTGAAGTGTGTAATTAGTTTGCTTTTGTCAATTGAAGCATAAATATGTTTTCAACTTTTCATCATCGATGATACAAATAGTCATAAACAAATTTGATGATAAATAAATTATCATGCTCAATTGTTTGTTTCAGAGAATTCATACCCTTGAAATCATGGAATTTTATTTACTAGACAAATACGAGGATGCACGATACATATTTTTTAAAGAGAAAATATTATATTTGAGGTTCAATTTAGTTCAAGCAAGAATACACATTGTGGGTAGTCTCTAACCACTTATTTTCAGGATACTTATCAAATCTTCCTTGACATACACTAGGGATGTTCACATAGGAGACATCCTTACTATAACATTAGGACTATCCATGTTGAAGGGATTCCAATTGTCTTATTTTGTTGTAATAACCCTAATATTATATGGAGAATGTTGGGAATTGAGTATTTCATAGTAGCTTATATGGCATCGGATAACCTTATTTTTACAAGCTCAATATCAATGCCAGGATTATCCATATTGACAACATTCCAATTTTTGTAATCTGCTATAATAGTCATGATTTTCATGATACTTATCAAGTCCTCATTGACATACACTAGGGATATTCACATATGAGACACCCTTACTTTTAGATGTTCAATATCATAGTCAGGACACGCCATGTTGAAGGGATTCCAATTGTCTTAGTCTTTTGTAATATCCCTGAGACTATATGGAGAATGTTGTGAATTGATTATTTCACAATAACTTATATAGCATGAGATAGCCTTATCTTTGTATGCTCAATATCAATGTTAGGATTAGCCATATTGAAGGAATTCCAATTATTGTAGTTTGTTGTAATAGTCATGAAATAAATTGGAGCACCAAACACAATCCAATGGTATGTGTTTAACAATCTAACACACAAGCTACAAAGTCAATTGATGACTTCTCAGCTTGTGCGCACATTCCTTAGAAAGAACAATAGAGATACGGATATCCTTTAGAATATATGGAGTCAAATGTCCTTAAAAAAGAATTGGACATTTATACATGTTCTTTCTTAAGGATATTTAACTCCCTATTACCCCATCACATCTAGGGGTAACTAGAGGAGACTTTTTATCCTATGATACACATTACAGACAATAGTTCTACATATGACATCGATGGTTCTCCATAGATAGATGGATGATGATGCTTCCCACATATTTCTCAACTCCCTCTCACTTGATGATTATGGTGCTTGACCCACTTGAGGAAACTTGTTTCAATACATCATATTAAGTGTTAATGCCTTATGTGTTTGTCATGAAAGTATTGATCAAGTGGTTGAGTTTGATAATCAATCACGATGCTCTAAATTTGTGCCCTTTTCTTTGTTTCACCTTGGTGCTTATCATTCCCTCATATATAAGTATTGACACTCTTGGGTAGAGTTTTAATTTTGGGGGGCTCTGATATGGGTAGCATGTCCATATCCCGATCCATACATAACATCCTCCATCTTTCCCAATTTTGGTTGTCCCCACTTTTGAGTTGGTGGTCATATGTTAGACATATAGGTTCATGCTTCATAATCCCATGAGAAGGAGCTTGAATGCTTGAGGTTGATATACATATAGATATATATATGTGTGTGTGTGTGTGTGTAAGAAGGAAAAAATTAAAGCGCTAAAACCAAAATGAAAGCAAATAAAGAAAAAATAATGATTAAAAACAAAAGAAAAACCAAGAATGAGCAATGCCCCCTCGCTATGAGGTCATCACCCCAAGTCCTATGTAATAAATGCATATCTAAAAAATGACTAAATGAAAGTTCAAATCCAGAAAAAAGGTTAAATGAATAAAGAAAAAGGAAAATAGGGGCTTGGAAAGACACAGTGTTGAGGAAATGACTTACTACAAGGAGAATCATTCTTTTGCCAAAATTTAGAGGGGAGATTTGTGCAAGAGAGATTTACAAGGAAAGTCTTTGGAGTGGGTAGATTTGTTTGAAGAGCTAAGTTTACATACAAATTTGCAGATGAGAAATTTCAGGTATGTGATTTTATTCTATTCATGATCTCAATCTTTCCCCTATTTGATTCAAACAAATTTCAGTGCATTACCAAAAAATAAAAGGGTTTCATATTTACATTCGGTATTTGAAGCCCTAGCTTCCTTGTTGTTTCTCCTTATTTTCCTCTCTATATTTCATAACTAGATTTTTTTCAAGCAATAGATATTTATAGGTTTTATTTACTTGTATATGGGGCATTTGTTATCTGTTGCATTGAGATCACTCATTGCATTAGATCTCAAACCCTGTCGTTGTCGGTTTTATTTTTAAAATAATGCTTTTGTGGTTCACATACACACTATACATGAATAAGGCAACAATGTGCATGTTCCTGTCAACAACACCGTAGAGTTTAAAATAAAAAGTAACATTTTTTTTAATATTGAAAGCGTCATATTTTAAATTTGTTCACATGTTTGGCAGTCTGCCATAAAAAGTAACGAGACACCATTGCATCTACATACTATTAACGCATTGATACGTTTACATATTATTAATGCACATGTGCATATTATTTTACTATACACACCAAAATCTTATTTTGAAAAAAAATTGTAATTTTTATATCTGATGATTCCTGATTTTTTTTTATAGAAGATGGTGGATAGAAGTTCAAAGACAACAACTTATTGCAGTGAGTGCAATGGTAGCTCATCCCAACAATAGGACAAGGAAAGTTCTTTAAGTTGTATTAAAATTTTAATATATTGGAATTATCTGTAGGTTTAAATTAATGATGTGTGTTGGTTAAGGAATTCCATAGAAATTCCAAGGGACAAACAAGAGAAAAACCAATACATGTTGGTGGGGATGTCCAGAAAAGTGTACAAGGAAATGGTAAAAGAAATGAACATAATTGCATATTAGGAGTCGTCATCCCAACAATTACAATGCACATGAGAGGTATGTGATCATTCATTTATTCTTTTATGTACATTGAATTTAATTATCACATGAAATACTAATTTGCAATTGTTTTACTGTAGAAAAAAAAATAAAACCCATTCAGTACAAAGACATGACGACGATGAATAGAAGGGTTGATCGTGAAGTTTGTGAGTGCTTACTTTTTTAGTCTTACTTAAAATTTCATCTTTGTTAAGATCTTTATATTTAAATTATTAATTTACATTCATCCATGGATTTCTTCTAATAGATGCTAACATACAAAGAAGAGCCAACCGAAGAATTGATAAACATTGGATTAAGTATGAGTTGCGAGTATAAATTGAAGTATCAAGGTTTAATTGAACAATTTGTAAGTAGCTATGTTGTTTAACTTCCCATGTTTTATAATTAATGGAACAACAAGAAACCTTTATATTAATTATATCGACTATGCTTTTTCATGGTGTATTAAACATGCAGGAAACAAAGTATGGAATGGATCCAACATAAAAGATTTTGAGAGAAAAAATGTAACATAGCTTCGAAAGAATGCGTATAGTTTATGAAACAACCACTGCTATGGTATGTTTTTTTATTTAGGAAATCATGTATATTCTATATATAGAAATTTATATATATTTATTACACTTTATTTCTATGTTTGTAGATGGAACATGAAGAAGTGGAATATTAAAAACAAGTTGATCGAGAAAACATTAGGTTAAATAACCAAAGTACAATATCACCTACAAGTGATGAAGAAATGGCGCATGCATGCAACTTGAACGATGACAACAATTCAAGTGATGTCAAATGAAAATAAAAATAATTGAATGTTACTGAAAGTTGTTGTTTTGGAATATTTGTCTGTGAAAATTAGGGATTTGTTTAATCTACTCAACATATTGTCCCAATTGCATGAGGACATGTTACCAATGAGTGTAACAATTAAATAATGGTTGCATTTTGATTATTGTGGATCTTTACGTTGTCTCATTTTGTATGACGATGGGTCACTTATTCATATATAATAAAATGAGTTTCTTATTTTAGTGCATTGTAAAATGTTACATTGTTGATTAATTAATATATGGATGATTTACATTGTTACAAATAACAGAGGT